>JAFVLL020037738.1:0-69025 GCA_021397915.2 Tor tambroides | reverse complement strand
CAGCTCTGTGCGGTGTACTGTATGTAAATCTGGAAATCTGAATTCTGTGTCCTTATATTTGCCCTCAGGAGGATTTGGCTGATATATAAAATATTCACAGTATAATTAAAATGATTTTGCTGGCAATATTCTGTGAATTTCACTATAATTCTGATGCATTTTTTTACCCAAAGACTGCGTCATTAGACTAGATTTGTGATCTTTCATTGACTGTGATGTTTCAGTAGAGCGTCTAATTTGGACGTCATTGAAACTGTCTGTTTCAGTGAATTGATTCAAAGATTCAAATTGGTTCCATCACTCAAAAATGTTCCTGTGAGGCATTTTTCATTATTAAAATGTAGAAATGTAGGTAAAGTGTGTGTGTGTGTGTATGTGTGTATGCGTAAAGATACCATTCAAAAATGTGAGGTTGGAAATATGTTTTTTTAGGAATCTTTTGTTTTCACAAGTACAAAAATACATCAGAAATATATATTAAAAATTTACATGAATACAGTAAAAATGTTACTATTGTGTAATGATATCACAATTTAAAATAAATGTTTTCTACAGTAGTCAACATTTAAAGTGGATCAAAAAAGTTCATTAAAGTTGTCCTAAGACAAGAACGGGTATTGTTTTGGTTTTCGGACAACTTCGATGAAAAGTTTTGATCCACTTCAAATGTTGACTACTGTATTTTAATATATTTAACAATGGAATTTATTTCTGTGATGCCAAAGTTGACTTTTCATTAGCCATTAATCAAGTCTTCATCAACACGTGATGCTTCAGAAATCGTTCTAACATGCTGGTGTTGCTTATTATTTTTGTGGAAATTGTGATGGATTTTTTTTTTCAGGATTCTTTGAAAGGTCAAAAGACCAGAATTTATTTGAAATTTGAATCTTTTGTTTACAATAGAAATGTATTTTTACTATAATTCTTTATCAATTTAATGCATTATTAGTTTGTGGAAAAAAGTCATTTATGTAATCAAAACACAGTAAAACGATTAATATTGTGAAATATTATTAGAATTTAAAATAAATACAGTAAAAACGTAACTATTTTGTAAAATATTATTACAATTTAAAATACCTTTTTTTCTGTTTTAACGTATTCATAATTCAATTTTTATATATTCTTTGTTGAATATAAAGTGCAAAAGATTCACATTTATTTGAAATTGGGTTTTTTTGTGACAATGTAAAAGGTTTTTTACTGTCACGTTTGATAAATGTAATGCATCCTTGCTGAATGAAAGGTCAAAAGACTAGAATTTATTTAAAATCTGAATCTTTTTTTAACAATATAAATGTATTTTTAGTCATTTTTGATCAATTTAATGCATTGTTGCCTAATAGAGGTATTAATTTCTTAAAAAAAAAAGAATGGTAATGTGTGTGTAAATAAATAAATAAATAAATACATTTCCTCTGCTGTACAAAAACATTATATTTTTTACATACATGCACAAAACGCACACTATTATTACTTTTATGATTAATTATATTTCTCTTCTTGCTTAAAAATATGAAGTTTTTATTGGCCAGTCTTACCCATCAGTAAAGAAAAATGCTGTGTTTTTGGCCAAATATTGAACTTAGGTTTTCTCTGAACCGCCTGAAATGGTTAAACAAAATACTGTGGGTTAGCAAGTATTAAGAAGATACTTATTAGGTAGGCATTTCTCTTGTTTTGTGAATAAAGGCTTAGTCAATATACCCTTACATACTGCTTTGTCATTGTTAAGATCAGTGTAGAGCTAATATTGATTCTTTATGCTATGCTCCACATAACTGTAGAAGACAATAATGATCTGAAATAAGAGGAAGACTTAACAAATAGAGTATTTGGAATAGGGCCATATGATACCGTTTACACATTAAACCCATATACTGTATAATCTGCAATGTATGCGTTTTCTGTGTGACGACTGCCGGAAACCAGATGAGCAGGATTTCATCCAATGCATAAGTCATTTAAGTGTAATGTAATTAACGGGATCTGTTTGATTTCTGACGTTTTTTTCAACAGCACATCACAAGTTGAGGCTCAATCTGCTTCCTGCAGGAAAATCTGAGCCGCAGATTAGTTAGCGCTGTGATTTCTCCCACGAGGTTGAGGGGTTTGATCTATCGGTTAATTCCCCTCAATCTTAACTCGATGAGAACTGTTTGTGACATCACAACGCTATCCCTCACTTCAATGAAACCTCAGCAGCGAAGGTAAAGCACATGATATCGCTATCTGTTCTTCTCTGGAGGGGGGAGGTACAGAGCTGTGGAGATATTCAAATGTGCAGCGTGCCTTTGAATTTCTGCTGGAGCCTTTTTGCTGGATTAAGACTTAAAGGCCTTTAAAGGAGAACCCCTCCAATCAGAAAGGTGTGAAAGTGACAAGCGTTTTGCCAAACATTTCTGCACGTCTCCCTTCCTGTCTATTTTAAAAGCTAATTTGCAGTCTTTCACATTTCTCAGTGTTAACTGAACACATTTGAATAGTTATAAGAAGATCATACACTATGTGCAGACTTAACATATCTTGCACATACAAAGTTTGGGGGCTGCGAGGTTATTATTATTTTTTTTCCATTGTTGAAAAAAGTCTCTTATGCTCACCAAGACTGCATTTATGTAATCAAAATATTGTAAAACTATTAATATTCTGAAATATTATTAGACTTTAAAATAAATACAGTTTCTATTTTAATGTATTAATTCATTTTGATAGATTCTTTGATGAATATAAAGTGCAAAAGATTATTTGAAATTGATTTTTTGTGACGATGTAAAAGTTTTTAATTGTCACTTTTGATAAATTTAATGCATCCTTGCTTTTATTAATTTGTTTAAAATAAATTGACTCCAACGCTACTGTATATACACATCTGAGTAAATACTTTTATGTAGTTGATCTTATGTATCTACTATATTTATCCATATTTATTCACCCTCATGTCATTATAAACCTGTATGACTGTTTTTTTCTTCTGCGCAAAATGAAAAATTTACCTGAATGTTGACTCCTTTCCTGCAATGATCATGACTGGTGACTAAAGACTGTCAAGCTCCAGAAATGAATAAAAAATAAAATAAAAAAATAAAAAAATATTAGAGCATTTTAATATTATATGTACAAACACACATACACACACACACACACACACACACACACACACACACACAGTCTTCTCAAGATGTGTATGTGTATATATATATATATATATATATATATGTACGTGTGTATACTGTATATTATATCACATACATAAATGTACTTATTTTGGTGTTTTCCACATATAAATCTATCATATGGCTTCATGAGACGTGCAATATAGCATGTGATTCATCCAGTGTATACTAGTTTTATTGTGCCTTTATTTTTTTTGTCAGTTTAGAGCTTGACAACCCCCATTCACTTTCATTGTATGGAAAACCACAGTGTGAAAACAACATCCCGCCAAACATCTGCTTTTGTGTTTGACAGAAGAAAGAAAACAATACAGGTTTGAAACGACACATGGGCGAGTGTCTGATAGTTTATGAACTATTCCTTTACAAATTAAAGGCCCGAGTGATTGCATTGTTTATAAAATGATGCCATATGGATTTCAACAAAAGAAGCATGTCAGTTTGTGTTGCTGCAATGACAATTAATCAGCTGTAGTCAAATACAGTAATATTAACTGAATGAGATCCATATTTAAGCATTTGAACTTTTCAGTTCAGCTGCCAATGATCAATAACCGTAATCAAGAACACTAATAAGTAATGTTTTGCGGCGTGGGCGGCCACTTTCTTCATCCTCTGTGTTATACAGCAGTATTTTATAGGCTGTTGGCCTGAGTCCTTAGCTTTGCCCTTTCACAGATTGTGCGAGCGACTTCAGAAGAACTCCACCCATATGTTAAGAACACACACACTGTGAAGGGTATTATGGGACAACTGTCTCCCTCAGGCATAGATACCCAGGTGGAATAGGGGCTTCTGGGGGACTAAATCTTGTCTGAGACTCAGCACAAACCATAATATACAAAAGCCGCTCAGTGCAAAAGAGGTCAAATAAAGGATATCTATGAAATGCCATTAGCTCTCAATTAATGCCAAGGGCATATAAAGTATAATGACTCATCTGGATAATACACGTGTGTCCGGATAGCTGATACAGCTATTGAAAACTGGTGCACAAGCCTTTTATCTTACTTGCATGTAGTAGAGCAAAGCACATTGAGAGGGGTGAGGAAAGACTCAGTTTGTATGGCTGTGCGCATGATTTTGGCCATTTTCATATTAAATTAATCCTTTTAACTCTGTTACATTATTTTTTTCAATTTGCACAGTGAAATGTCCATTAATTTGTTAATGTGTTTCAGTCTTTACACTACTGTTGAAGAGTTTTTTATGTTTTATGTCTCTTATGCTTACCAAAGCTTGTATTTTTTTTTTAAATACAGTAAAAAGAGTAATATTGTGGAATAGTATTAGAAATTTAAAATAACTGTTTTGTACTTTAATATATGCTAACGTTTTATTTAGTCTTATTATATTAAAGCTGAATTTTCAACAGTTTTTAGTGTCATATGATGCTTCAGAATTCTTTCTAATGATGAATTGCTGCTCAACAAACATTTCTAATTAATATCAGTGTAGAAAACCATTGTTCTGCTTAATTTATTTGTGGAAACTGCAATTCGTTTTTCAAGATTCTATCAATAAAATGTCCTCACTTAATTTTTCACAAACTTTGCTCAGTTCTAGATTAGGTTGTCACACTTGTAAGTCTCTCAAGAATACATTTACACCTTAGTTTTGATGCCTTTAGAGATTTGGTAATTTGTCGAGACAGTCTCCTAATTAATTTCATGTTTCTATTTGTTGTGCTGAACAAATTATGCCTGAACAATGAAGCCCTGTGCAAATATACTGGCATGTACCGCCATGTTTGTGTCAAATATTTAATAATTTATTTAATCAATCATGTTTTTCAACAATAATGAGGTTGCTGTAGATTACTGACAGACCGTACATTGCCTGATATGATAAAACTCAGAATAATGCTTGTAATTCAGTAGTAAATGGCTGTTTAAGAGAATATGTAGCTGGCATGTACATAGATTTAAACATTACAAGTCAAGTCGCAAGTATACTCGGGTAGGGCGATATATACTATATAGCAAATTTCAGATTATTGCCCAGCTCTTATATACCAGTTTTGTACTTTTTTCTTGAATGTTTCATCACTTGGCATATTTAAAGTGATTAGATTAAAAAACAAAATTGAATTTGTTATCAGTGTTTCATAAGTGAAACCAGCATGAATACATTTTAGGTGCCTTTATTTTTCATTTACCCACACGATAATTCTCTTGTTTACTGAATCTTACAGTTATAATACCTTGAAAGTCATTTGTGTGAACAGTAGCGATATTGTATTTTAGATTTGTGACTCAAGGCATGATTATGCAATAATATCTGCATTTTGAACAGGTTTGTATCGCAGAGAATGAAAAGAGGTGGCAAAGTCGTACAAGCTGGTGTTGATGAAATGCTTTTAAAGGTTCCTCGATAAGCTCCTTTGCTGGGTGTTTGTGTGTAAGTGACAGGCTCTCACAGCCCTGTCAGACTGTTTCTGCACATAAGCAGTTCTCCTAACATTATGCTTACTGCTTCTTGACTTGTTTTGTTCCTGTGTAATCCCTCCGCACTTGGTCGGCTCCATTCGCTGTGCTCGGGCTGCTGAAACTGCAGCTCGCTTTTAAACCTTGCTCAACTTTTCAAACTGACTTTCAAAGCATCTTGTCATGAGAAAGCAAACCACCGAACTCTCTCACACATCACGCCCGCATTATTTTCATTGCTGGTCAAAAAAACGCTTTCATCAGTGTTTTCTTTATTGTATGGTGGCATACACTTAGCAATGATTTTAATATTTCTGGGAGAATATACACTTGATGTATAGTCCCGGTATCACAGAAACATGATTGTTCAACTCTGTTTTCAATACTGTGATTGAAATTTATTCAGTAATAAATCAAAATAACATCTTATTTACTGTCTATTTTTCTTGCCTCTGTGTGGCTTTTGTGATCTCTTCCTTTTATATTTTAGTTTAAGCCTGGAGGACAAGCTATGATGAGTGGGGTCCGCAAAGGTCTTAGTATTTCTCTGTTAGGGGGTCGAGACCAAAAAAAAAAAGGGTCACTGGTCTGTTTTGATTGTGCCACAGACAGCAGGGAAATATAAAAAAAATAAAATAAATAAAAATAAAAATGTAAATGTTTATGTAAAAATAATAAATTATGTAATTTTGTTATCATAAATTATGTAATGAAATGTTTTTTCTTCATACTATATTTAAATATTTAATGTTGACATACAAATATAAAAATTCATATTACTCTTAAATTTTATATATGTATATATATATATATATATTATGTTGATTGTTTATTATATACAGTATATATTATGTTTATTATATATATTGATTGTTTTTATATTGATTATATTGATTGTTGTATTATATATATATATATATATATATATATATATTATTTATATATTTTATAATAATAATAATAATGTTAAATTGCACAAATAAAATGTTTTATGTTTATATATTAAAAACAAATTATATACAGATATATTTATATTATTTATATTGATAATTGTATTATATATTATTTAGGTGTTTCGTCTTTATAATAACAATAATACTAAAAATAATAATAAATGTTTTGTACAATGAATTGTAATAAATTGTACAAAATATTAAAATATTTTTATTATGTTTATCTTAAAAATGAATTTATGTGTGTGTATGTGTATATATATATATATATATATATATATATATATATATATATTATTTTTATTTATAATTTTATTATATATTATTTAGATTCTTCTTCTTCTTTAATAATGATAATTATACTATGTTTATTATTTAATGTTGATTTTTTTTTTTTTCAGAAATTGAGCAGAACCAGTTGAGAACCACTGTTAAACGGTGTAGTCTAGTGCTTTCTCAACTGGTAGTGAAAAACAATGCAAATAATAATACTCAACTAACCATGTAATCACGCATAATTAAAATAGTTATTATATTGGTAGATGCTGCATCTAGATATTTTTCCATTGACGGCCATTTGTTGGATACTTCCGGGGGGTCTTTCACCAGCCAAACATCTGTCATTGAGATGAATGGGAAAGCTAACGGATAGCTTTCTCCAGGTATTATAAACCTCCTTGGGCCCACCCATAAAAATTTCATCCGAGGCCCTGTGAATTCAAGCGACAGCCCTGGCTGAAATTAATGGAGACGTTTGATTGATTAGACCTGCGTTTCAGAGAGATTCTTTTGCAAATCAATGACTGCCTGCATGTAAGCGTTAATGAAATTGCACACCGGCAGAAGTGAGCTGACTTTTTCCATGACGGAGTTAAGAGTCTGCACTTTCTCTAAAAGCCCTGTGGAGATCTTTCCCCTTTTAACGTCTCCATGAAAATGTCATTCGATTCTAAAATTTTACAGCCAGTGAAGTGTCTCCAAGTTGATTCATTTATTTATTAGTAAATGAAAGTAATGAATCGCTTAAACACATTTCAGTAGCTCTGTTTTGTGCTGCTCTGGCTTTATTGCCTTCCGAGCGCCCACAAAGATTTACTTATTTGATTAATGCATTAGGTGCTTTTACAATATTTAGCAAAGCACGGACCCTCTTAATTTATAACCCCCCGGCTACATGAAAATCGGAAAATATCAGCTTTCCTCTCAAGCTTGATATTACGTTTTGAAGCACAATGTTGAAAGGGCTGCGATTCATTATTAATGCTCACAATATAAATAGTTTAGATCTTATTAATATTTCATTTATGGTAGAAAAAAAGATTTGAGTGACTGCTACGGTATTGGAAAAATTGTAAATATATTATTAAGACAGTTCATTGGAAATATCGCCAAATGTAAACACGCGTTCACCATATGCGTTTCTTTTGATATCATTCATGCTTCACTCACGGAGCATAATATTTAACAAAAGAGTCTAAAGGCTTTGTTAAATGATGATGGTGAGGACTTGGTGCACGTGCCCAGCGTGAGTATGGTTGGCTCTCTGGGCTGTGTGTCGTAAGGAGATAACTTATGTGTTTTATGGATCTTTTGAGCACTGTAACCGCCATCACAACAGAGATCTTTAATCTCACTGATGTGTGTTCGCCATCGCACTGGGACAGTCCTTGAGTAGGGGTCAGGTGGTAATCTGTAAACGCCGGGACGTGGGACCCTGAGAAAGCGAAAAAGGAATATAAGCTTTTAGAGATCATTAAACATTAATACAGTGTGATTTGTGTGTCGAGCCCTTGTGCTGAATTTCGGCCTACATCATTATAGAATTTCATCTCGGGGACCCTCTGAAGTGGCTCCATGTCAAACAGGAGATCAGATTGTAAGCGCCTTTAGAGGAACTGATTAACTTCTGGTTTGCACAATCGCTCACAGGCTGAAGACCGAAGTGTTTTATCTGCGTCCGCTTGAAGCCCCTAAATAAATTGGCTAAATTGGTTTTCAGAGCAGCTGAGTCCAGACTGGGCAAATATTTAACAGGTTTTACTTCTGCCAATACATTACATGTGAAGACATCCCCATGTCTCCTTTTTTCCAGAATGGTCATCAAACTGGAAAATGATTGACAGTAGGTGTCAGTAGTTGAGTTTGCCAGTAGATGGCAGTCTTTCCTAAGTGTTATAGTACACTGAGAAGGGTCAAGGTTCAGTTTGTTTTTAATGGCTTTATCTAGGCCGAATATATATCTCGCTAGTTATATTATTGTTTGATCCTAGTAGACAGAAACTATGCTTAATATAGCAACTTGCTGAATTAATACAGAATGTGCATTTACTGGCATTTTACAGCAGCTTTGAAGGCAGCTCATCCGATCAAAATTAAGTCTAAACTTTCAGTTTTATAATAGATGTCATGTATTTCATAAACACTACTATGTCAGTGCAAGAGAACACATTCATCACAGTCTTGTCAAACAATGCAAAAGATGACCATTAGAGGGAGCACTTTTCACACAGACAGACGTTCATTTACTTATGCTGATAAATGTCTTCTTGTCTTTTTGAAGGAATTTCTGGTTACGGGGAGCTGAAGACTGGATTTGGCAGAGCAGTCACAGATGTAAGAGATGGTCCCTGTTACAATAAAATGTATTAGATGAATCTAAACTTATTTGCAAGCTCATTTTATGCAATTTTGTATGTTAAACATGGGATGAGAATCATTCCTGTTATGTATTACCTTTTGAGCTCCTCTAATTTATAGGTTAATTTCTATGAATAATAGTCTTGTCTAATCTAAAATAATAATATAAAGCATATACAGTATTATACATTCATTTGATCATTATTATAGTTATAAAATAACTTTATTTGTTTGTATTAACCAATTCCTGAATGTTTGGTTTAAAACATTTCAAATAGAAAATAAAGTTTGAAATACACCTGAAATATTTCCAAATAAATGGCCTGAATAATGGACATGACAAAAATAACAAACATATCTGCTCAAACCAATGTAAAATTCATAACTGTGATGTTGTGAGATGATAATATGATTTCCATCTTTACAAAAACTGTATTATATATTTAGTATATTTTTAAATAATATTTGACTTTTATTGTATTAAGACAAATGTGATGGAAATATTAACATTTCAGCATAGCAAAAATGATAAATATGTATTTTAAAGACACCATTGAATGGAACTGAATTCCAACATTTAGTTATGACTTCAAATAATATGCAATTTTTGTCTTTTTTTTCAGAATCTTGGTTTGGAAGAGCAGAAGAGAACCTTTAAATACAAATTTAATAGTAAACCTCCTGTACAGAGAAACAGTAAGGAGTTGCTCAGGTAATGCATCAGTTTCATTAAATTGAAATGAAATCTGAAAATGCGTGGATTTTTTCTCACATATCTACATCTCTTTAAAGGGGTGAGGTACACTGGACAGACCGAACTCTCCCAAGTCTTCTGGAAGTGTGGCAGCACGTGGTCACATGACCTGGAAGAGAAAACCCAAGAGACTTCTGGGATCCCTCTCTGGTCAGTGACACCATTTTATGAATTTCAAAACACCTTTTTTTTTGGTTAAAACCTCCCACATGTGGTGCATTCACAGAAATGTCAGACACTTAACTAGAAGCCGAAGCGTTTGGCCTCTTTTTTTTGTTTTTTTACGAGATGTTCCTGATGAAGGATTCAGTTAACCGTGAGATAAGTAAATCAGCGCACATATGGCATGTGTGATTTCACCCGTGCTCTTAAGGCAAACCCCCTTTCGCTAGACACAGAGACCCTGATGCGGAGAAGGTGTAACGTATGGCAGCCTCGCATGACTGACGAATGTGGCTTAAACTGACATGACGACACAGTGTGTTGTTTTGATTTGCCCTTCTGCCTGCAGAATGGGCCGGTTATCAACCTGGAAAGAAGTCTAAAGGCTGATGAACTGATCTGCACAGCGACACAGCTGCGCTCTCGTCCCCTCTTCGTCTGGCCAATCTCTCCATTTATGTCCTGAGATCCACAACTTTCTGCAACTCTGGTGAGTACCGTGCCCTTTTTCTTTAGAACCCTTCTAATCCTTATAATCTTGCTGAACTGGTTCTTGCAGGTTCCTCTTAGGCCCGCCGTCCGTTTTTGAACAGGAAATGCCATTACGGGAAATGGGATGACCTTTTGCGTTGGCAATCTATTGATGAATCAGCATCCATTCGGCTGGGAGCTTTCGCTGACTGTTGTAGGCCTCAAAGCGCGTGGGTTTTTTTCTGTGCTGAATTCAAAGTGCACAGCGTATATATTGATTTTTTTCCCCCATTGAATGTTATGAGCATGTTTCTGAAGGAGAGAGTCATTTGCAGTAGTATGGGAAAATATGACTTTCTTGCTGACTGTGCTTGCATTTCAAGGCCTGGTTGATTCTGACGGAGCGAGTGGCGTAGAAACTAGGCTAACTATCGTAATGAATATTTATGGCGGATCTGTGCGTGTTTGCATCTGTCGCCATGGGTAGTTCCAGAGGTTTCCGACCGTCTCCTGCACATGACGTTGCGTCACGGTTATTTCCTTCCCCCCGACCTGTCTCAGACACCTCGGAGGGAACTCTCAAGGGAGTTTTTGTCCTTTGTCATTGCGAGTAGTTTTGCCACATTGGCAGCTTTTGCTCAAGGGCCATCAGCGAAGGGACTGCAGAATAGTGCATTAAAAATAACTCGCGTGAACCGGCGAGAGCTTGTCACACATTGGCTCATGTTGGTGGCGAAAGGGGATGCCGGCGCTTTGTCACGACGCAGTCATGAGCTCACCCTGACAAGCTTCGCTTAGATGCTGGGAAATGCTTTGGATTGGATGGTAGACAGGCACTCAATGCAGAGACACGTCATGTGAAAAAATCTCTTCATAAGTTCTTTCATAATAACAGAGCTACTGTATGTACACAGAGATAAGGTGTAGATCACTTTTCACCCCAAAATCAAAGAAAGTTAGTTAAATGGAACTATTAAGTTATTAAATTAAAAATGTAATTTCCATAATGCATAGGTTCTCAGCCTTTTTGACTTGAAGCCCTCCTAGATAGTATAATATAGTTCTGTTAATATTATACTATGTAGGTGGGCTTCAAGTATATATTAAATTTAAATATATTATTAACTAAAAACTGGGAGATTGTCAATGTGGGTATATCAATTGCCTTAATTAATTTTGTGATTTCAGAAATTTCAGTTGAGGAAACAAAAGAAACATTTCACTTTATCTCTTGATGCTGTTTTTAGCATTTTAATTTAGTTAGATAATTAAAATTATAAATAATATTCAAAAGATATTAATAATAATATTATTTGTATGTTAAATTATTTTATATATAATACATTGAGCATAATGTGTCTGGATGGTAATTTGCTTTAAATTTTCATTACTGCAATACAGTAGTTGTTTTGTCAATCAAAGTAAAAATAATACTGTAATTAAGCATATTTTTCAACAGCATCTCATTGCTGTAATGTGACATTGATTATGTTTATTCTCAATAGATAAAATATGTTTATACGCTATGATTCAAAAGTTACAGAAGATTTGTTTTTCAAATAAATTCTGCACTTTCTGTTCATTAAACAATCCTGAAAAAAGTTTTATGTTTCCTTTAAAAATATTATAAAATATTAATATTAATCTTGAGCACTGAAGGATCATGTCTTTTATTTATTCATTTATTTCTTTATTTATTTTGGGGTGAAATATGACCTTGTCATGTTCTTGACAAGTCTCCTGTGATTAACCTACAGTAGAGTTTAAAATTGTTCACAGCAAGCTCTAATTTTCCCTCTCTGATGTGTCTGACAGAAACCACATCCATGAACTTTGTTTGTCTCTCAATCAGTGACAGCAATACAGAATGTTCTTCTGTCTCAAAGCATCTCCTTTATTTATGACGTTTCTCAAGTCAAGGTTGCTTGGGGAAATAATATATGAGACGTGGTGCAAAAGACATAAAAATTGTACACAGTCTGGGGAGGATGGATGAAGAGGCTTGTGGGTAGTTAACATGCTGGAGCGCTTCCTGTCTCGGCTGCATGCTTTGGCTTTCTGGGTATTTTGGCTTAAATGATGCTCTTGTCATCTGGGCACACATTAAAGGCAAGCCCATCTGTGACTGCGGGATGAGTGAATGCAGGGCACACGCAGATTACTCTTATTAACATCACAGTGCCACCATTATCGGCTCAGCGGGGACTGGAGTCCCCTGTTTGTCACAGTTAATGTTTCCAGTGCAGTCAAAGCCTGACTTATGATGGACTATTTCACTCCTGTTTCAGACCGACTCCGTCTGGTGTGTTGTGTGGTCTTGACTCTAATTTGTCATTCTTTAGTATTCATGTATTCATAGTACTCAGCTTGAGCACATTTACTTGTGTTTGTTTGTGGGAGCTTGGATGTTTTTTCCCTCCGTTTGCATGCACATCTAGAGATTTCGTAACCAATTGAACTTCTTTTAATGTATGTGGAGCATGACGCCAGTGACCATGCAACTTATGTAAACATCATTGCAAATCAATACTTTCAGGCTCACTGCAATGGCTGTTTTACCAGTTACAGAATGCATTTGCATGAGCAGAGTGCAGTGACTCCTCTGACAAGTAATTTTTGTAGTGTGACTCCATTGTAAGAGTATTTTTGCATTCATTTTAAGTCTAAAGCATGTTATAATTGGCTCATGAAGTGAATGGAAAATTGACCTAATTATTGCCATTACACTAGCTCACTTTTTATGTTTTTTTAGTGATGCATGTTTTGAACCCAGCACAGAGAGGATGTGCATGAACATGCCTGGTCATAAAAACAATAAATTACATCTTGGAGGTTGAGGATTATTTCTGTACTCACAGAGCTCAGCTGTAAGAATTTCTGATGGTTCAGGTTTTATAACTTTGGATGGATGGATAAATAAATAAATAGTTTTTAGCAATGTATTTTATATGTGCAAGAACAAAAAATACATTTTATAAGAATATATTTTATAATATTCATATATATTAATTAGTGTATACTGTATATACAGGCCTTTGCAGTTACATCCTTGCTTGAATTTCATATATTTCATTATAGTTAAAAAAATATATGCAGCTCTATATTTTTTTTAATTATTATTTTTTTAATATAATAATGTATATGTGTTCATTACAGCTGTACATTTACAAAATAGATTTGTGCTGATAACCTATGGTATGTGATGCAAAACATTACTTATTGATTTAGATACAAAACATATAAAAAAATCAAGATCAACAAATGTCAACACAGCTCTGGTCTGATCAGGCAAGTGACAGTCAGTCCCGTGAGCTGCCTCGAATCTCTCTCACACTGACCCCAGGCCATTCGGCCATCCTTATTGTCAAGCCCTGTGTCATGGTCAGATGCCCTCTTGCAATATTTACCAAATCTTGAAATTGCTTTTCGATATGAATTCTATTTTTCAGATTTGTTATGTGGAAAGCACCACCATGCAAACATATTGCTGCTACTTTTTAGCTCATTGTAATTTAAGAGTTGTTTGGACTCAGGGCCCGGTACACAAGATCTTGAGATGTAGCCTGTTGTACAGAAAGATGAGCCAGCCAACTGAAACAGAAAATCGGGATGAGCCTTGTAGAATATTTGTACTGATTGTTGTAGTTCTTTCTCATACGGCGTAGACCCTCACCATTATTTTTTAATGCACTTTGTCATTTTTTACAGAGCTGTGAGGTCTTGTAAAAGCCTCCTGTCGGTAGTGAAGGTTCTAGACCAGGGATCCTCAAATCTGGCTCACGAGATCCACTTTCCTGCAGAGTTTAGCTCTAATCTTAATCAAACACACCTGAGCATGCTAATCAATGTCTTCAGGAACATTAGAAAATCACAGGTAGGTCAGTTTGATCAGGGTTGGAGCTAAACTCTGCAGGAAAGTGGATCTTGCGAGCCAGATTTTAGGATCCCTGTCCTAGACCATGTAACTGGAGGAAGCAGACTGGGGCTAGTTCTGCCTTTAGGAAGGTGATTACATTTTACATTAAATATATAATCTTGTATTATTATTATTATTTATATAGGATATTATTGTAAAAAATTTATTAAGGGAGATTTCACCAAATGAACATTTTGTCATTATTTACTCCCCTTCGTGTCGTTCCAAACTTTTTCTTCTGTAAAATACAAAAGAAGATATTTTGAAGAATGTTGGTAACCAAATGCTTTTAACTCGCATTGACTTTCATAGTATGGAAAAAATACTATAGAAGTCAATGGGACCAGAAACTATTTATTTGCCAGCATTCTTTAAAATATCTTCTTTTGTATTTTACAGAAGAAAAATGCATATAGTACAAGTTTGGAATGAGTAAATGATGAGTGGTGGACTATGTCTTTAATTTTGTAATATATACCTATTAATTTTACAGAAAATTTTACAGTAAATAATTGCAGTTTTGGTAAATGATCGGAATAATAGCTAATAGGAATTCTTTTCTGAATAGGTTTTCTGTCTTGTATGGATGTGTTACCTAAATAAAATTGTCTGGGACTAGTCATGTCACTGAACACTCTGGAAGTGGGAGGTTTTGTATTTTGTGGAAGCTTTACTTGATCATTTTAACAGCCTTACAAAAGTTCCCCCACAGAACCACCCCTGCCTGTCATTTTAGCTTTTTTGAAATCCGGAGCGATTGCCACAGTGATCGGGTCTCGAGCAGAATGCAATTTTGTGTTTTGCATAATTCGCCTTGTTAAACAGTCATGCTTTTCAACAGCACATGGATTGTTTGTTTCTGTTCAAGCTTGCTTTGCAATACTTTCCTCTGCCACTAATGATTCACTTTGATGCTGATGCAGCCTGACTGATTCTAAGGCAGGGCATTAAACACACACACACACACACACACACACACACACACACACACACACACACACACACACACTCATCTCAGTGCTCCAGAAAACAAAGGCAGGCGTTTTGGCTTTGATTTTATAGATCTATACATCTATACTTACTACACAAGCTTATTTATATAAGTATGTTTTACAGTGTGCCCTGACATATTCAGTTATTGCATGCATAAATATGCAAACACAGATCTATTTATTTCCAGCAACAGTGTGAGCTGACTACATTCTTTTCTCTTGTGCTTTCAGATATTTCTGCACTGATTTTTTTTTGTAGTCTTATATTTCAGTGATTCCCAACCTGGAGCACACATAAGCATCATATATTAAGCTTTGTTAAATGTTATGTTATGAAGTTATGACTTAAAATAACAATTCAGGGCTGCCAATAGATTAAAATGACTCTTTAATAATCTCAAATCTTACAGCAAATTTTTTTTAATCATTTTTATAGCAATACAATGTCAGATATAATTTCCCTTGTTTATGAAAAAAATTAAAAGGCAGTTGTGACTTTTTCCTCATAATTGTGATTTAATATCTGATATATTGAGGTTTCAAAATTAAGACTGTTTCTTCTAATTGTGACCTCATATTTTACAGTTCTGCATACATTATCTTGAAATTGCAACTTCATTTTTCATTGTGACTTCTCATAATTGTGACTTCATTTTTTGTAATGAAGAGTTTATATCTCAGAATTGCAACTTTATTTCTAATTATTGCTATTCTCTTGTAATCTCAATGTAATATCTCAAAATTACGAGTTTATAAACTCTCAGTTGTGAGTTTATAACTTGAAATTGCAGCTTTTTCTCAAAAGTGAATAAAAGAAAATATCTATAACATGCAACAGACAACCTCTTTTAAAAAAAAAAGAAAAGAAAATATGAGAGAGTCTGTGGAGCAATTTGTTCCTCAAAACTCTGTGTCTGAGTGCTGAGGGTTTTTTAATCGTTCTTGCCTTCTCAACAAAAAGCGAGGATGATATTTTACTAACAACTCCCCTGAGACAAACCTCCAGACACTGATAAATGCATGTTGATTTATTTAGACTTATTACTTGCTGGCATTGCAGTCTCAATTTTATTGTCCTTTTTTGTCAGATAGCAATGTAGGCTATATGTCCGTTATAAAAGATTTTTGATTCTGGCTCACCAGTTGTTGTTCTGTATTGTGTGTTCACATTGCCGGCGTAGACAGTAGGAGTCGTACATGCTCTGAAGAATAGCCTGAAGTATGTATGAGGAGAGGGAGTTTGGCAAGAGAACTCTGGGAGAACTTCATCAGTGAGTCGCTGTGACATCTTCCTCAGCCACTTCAGTCCCGTGTCACTGGGTCTCGGCGCCCGGCCACATCAGCCGCGGTGTTTAGCCTCTGTGTTCTGGATCAGAGGGAGGGATTGGTGCATGCAGGAAGATATAGCATAGGACAGCGAGGAAGAAAAGACCCAGAAGACTCCAGAGGTCTCTCTGAATCACTGGCGCTGTTTGAAGGATGATGAGGCGTTGCTTTAAGGAAGGCTGAGCCATGTAGGGTGCTGCCAAGCTGAGCTGAACAGACATCTTAGTGGAGGATGGACTACATTTAACATGCAGCGCCTGTTTCCTTCTGACACACAACAGCTGAATATCTCAGCACCAAATTATCATTTTTCCTTTACACTTCTGTGTGATTGACTTTTGCAATTTTATTATTCATTTCAGTCAAAAAATCCTGCCTTTTAACTCTTTCCCCGCCATTGACGAGATATCTCATCAATTACGAGACAACGCTTCCCCGCCATTGACGAGTTTTTACGGCAATCCGTGTTCTAGGTATATTGCGGTAAGGAAAGCACTAGCGCATGTCCTGAATGAGTTACGGGACTTCCGAGTCGTACGGGTCCGAATACAAGACGATCGACATTAATGGAAGGATCAGAGAACATGTAGATCATATATATATATGTAGATCATGTTTTGACCATTTTGAATCTGATGAAGTAGTCAGTGAGAGAGATGCCTGTACAGACACAGAAACATCTCTAGTTGTGTATGGACCGATAACCCGTCAATCTGAATGTGTGTGTGTGTGTGTGTGTGATGTGATCTCTCTCTCTCTCTCTCTCTCTCTCTCTATATATATGTGTATGTGTGTGTGTGTGTGTGTATGTACAGTATGTATATGTATGGATGTATGGATGTAGCCTATATGTGTGTGTTTGTGTGTATAAACGTGTGTGTGTGTGTGTCTGTCTGTTCTGTTTATTGAATGCAATTTCAGTTATTCATATAATAATTTACAGGTGAAAGAATTTGACATTTGAATGTATTTTGCTTGAAAATGCACTACTTTTTTAAAATGCATTTTTCTCAGCTTTTTGTCCAAAATGTTGTATTTCTGATTAAACCTATGTGCATTCAAGGGGTGATAAAACATGAACACATGAAGATAGAATAAAATAGTTTTTTTAAATTAAAATCAGAGGCTTGGTTCTTTATTTTGATATATCATATGTTCATATATTCATAGCAGAAAATATTTTGAGGGCCGTCAAATTTAGGTGAAAATCATCAAAAATGCTGGCGGTGGCTGGCAACTTTTTTAAAAAACGCTGGCAGGGAAAGAGTTAAATGAAAGCTTTCTAAAGCAGTTTCCCCACATTTACTTGTACTCCTATATTTTATAGGGGTCTTTTTAGAAGTGCTTTAACACACAGAAGACTTTGTCATTCTTTTTTCCTTATTTATTTTATTTTATATTAATATTTTAAAATGTAATCTATTCCTGTGATGGCAAAGCTGAATTTTCATCAGCCATTACTCCAGTCTTCAGTGTCACATGATTCTTCAGAAATTATTCTAATATTATTTGGCGCTTATTTGAAACATTTCTTCATTTTCATGTTGAAAAGTTGTTTTTATTTACTATTCTTGAATTTTTTTTTTTTTGAAATTTTTTTATTTTCATGAATAGAACATTTATTTGAAATAGCTTTTGTAACAATATAATTCAGTTCCCTGCTAAATCAGTAAAACCACATACAACCTATGTTTGCATTCCTGATTGCTGCTTGTCTCTGGATTAATTGCTATTGGAGAGCAGCTTGCATTCTGTGATTTTCTTGCTATAGATTCAAGTTTTGTTCTGTGCATATAAACGTTTGATGGTAAATCCAAAATTTACGCGCACGCCCACACACACACACACACACACACACACGTGTACGCACAGAGTACATGCTTATAACATAGTGAAGCTGTTGTTGTCTCCTTTTAATTTTTCAATAATTTTCATTATTTACTCATCTTCTTGTCGTTCCAAACGTGTTTGACTTTCTGTGGAACACAAAAGAAGATAGTTCGAAGAATGTTTCAACTGTTTTCACCCATACTATGAAAGTCAGTGTGGTCAAAAAATAACTTACTCAAAAACATGTTCTATTCTTTTTGATTTGTGTATTGCTTGGTTTGAGAAGCCTTTCTTTCATGAGAGAGAACAAGGGGATACATTGATTAAAGTTGGAAGGGAAGTTACATAAATGCACAAATGCATTTTATGTTGTGTTCATATCCATATAATGGAAAAAAAATATTCGTAAACAAAAAGGGTTTAAGAAATGTCTCTCTCCGAGCCTGACTTTGATGTCTTTGTGCTTGAGTTCAGCCTCTCTCATGGCAAAGGAGAATAATGAAAGGGAAAAAGAATAGTTTTCCCAAACATAAATATTATTTTGTCATTTATTCTCCCTCCAAAATACTTGCTTTGACATGCTTGCTTGTCTTATTTGTTGAATTTTTGCAGATTAACTGCTACTATTTTCCACATGATAAAAGTGAATAGGTATGTAAAAGTATTATGAAAGTGATCTATATGACTTATGAACTATATGCTTTGGCAGACACATCAAATTTAAGTAGTTATGCATGAAAATCTGGCCCTCCACCCTAGTTCTCAATACAAACATAGCGCCTGTTTGACATATGTGGTCTGTTTAAACTCTTTATACACATATAAAGATGGATGCATAACATAAAAATATTATGGATATTTTTCAATATCTACAAAATTCTCTTTAAAATTTTGTGTTCCACAGAAGAAAGAATTGCTCACAGGTTTGGAACAAAATGAAAGTGAGTAAATGATGAGAGCATTTACATTTTTTGGTTGAACTATTCTTTTAACAACACCGTTTTGCACTTTATCAGTGATGTAGCACACATGTACAATTCTCCTTTATGCAAAGTGTTATGTTTTGTACATTACATGGCCTTGCATGTTTTAGCTCTGTGAATTAACAAGGTTGTTTATGCACCATAAAGGTGACAGTTCCACCCTGAAAGTTCCGTTTGAAATTGATGTCAGAAGCTATTGGTTTTAGCTGCAGGGGTGTCCCATTATTGAAAGCTCTCACTGCAACCAAATGGAGGGTCAGGCGAAATTTTCCATTACTGACTCTAGCTGGGTCTGGGTGAGAGGGGTGGCGTAAAAGCTTTTAGAGCAGGGACAAAAGCCAGTCCGCAGTGGTGTGACCGAGACCCGAGGCAACAGAATTTTCCACTTATCCTCAGCCTGTGTGTGAAGGTATGGCCAAGGGATATACTTAAACTACAGAATTCCTCCAAACCTCCAGGGCAACGTGTCTTAAGCATCCACTTCCTCTTAGAAAGAAAGAACCATTCTCACGCTGACCTCAAGCGTTTTGATGGCATTGGGGTAAGAACCTTTCTATACAGTGTCAAGAGGACCCTGCATTGTCACTAAGAACGTCCTGGAGAACTCTTAGAGGAAAGAGATTTTGCTCGAGTGCATAAAATAAGAGGCCGCTATCATGTGGTACTGACATAGACATTTGCACGTTCCCTCTACGCTCAGCGATTTATGGATTTTTCAGGTCTCTCGAAGCAAAGCACTGAGCCAGTACAGTGGGCCTCGTGTCATGCAGTCAGTAATGAGCTTCTTAATTAAACCCTGCAGGCTTGTGGCTCAATTAGGGCTTACAGACAAAGTTAAACTGATCAATCCAGGAAGTGCTTCTGCAGAGCTCTGTTAGACGCATACTTTGAAGAACAAGAGACTGATTTGATGTTCTGTACCAAATTTTCATTGTGTTTTCTATGAGATCAGGTGGCCTTTAGCCTTTCAAACTCTGTATGATTGTTGTATCTTTGTCTCCTTCATGCTCGTCAGGGCCTATTAGCTCGCTCAATTGATGGACCCATTGCTGTTCCCAAACAAGTCAACTGTGCCTCCCCACCCCACCCTGCCTTTTGACCTTGCTGGGGGCATTGGTTGAGTTTACTTATAGGACTAGGCGCATTCACGTTCCTCTCATTGTGCCTACTGTCTCCCATCTCTGGTCCTTATTCAACCTCGAGAACTTTCCTCTTACTGGTAAGAATGATAGATAAGCTGCACTAAGAACGTATATCTTGGGTTTATGGTTTTGTTTTGCACTTCTTCACGGGAATCACTTGAAATTTCTTTCTCTTTGTGAATCTTTGAACATTTGTCTCTTTGCATTAGTGTTTCCATTGCCTTAACCGACTGGATCAAATTTACCTCAGTGGAGAATGAAAGAGGCACCCATTCGATTGGTCTCAAAGTTAGACGCTTTCGAGTTGATGTCTTAGGTTGGTCTTGACTTCTGGAATACCTAGAATTGTTAGTGTACTATGGCTTATTTTGGCTTTTTAAACCTTTCTCAAAGGCATTGAGATGTTTGGCTGAGTAACAGTTATTTAGTCATGATTCTAAAGGTTTTAACCTCAGTGATTCATGATTAATTCATATTTTGCTGGTCAGCTGAAGCAAATTAGCCAGGGGTTCGTAATCCAGATTGAGCCAGTGGAGCTCCCCATAATTCCTCACTCTGCCAGATTAAAATGGCTGGTAGACACAAGGACTGTCAGATATGGTGATGTTGATCGAAAGCCCGGCTTAAACCTCCTGGTTTTCAGGCCATGTCTGTTCGCCTGTTTTTATTGTTCATGCTGTACATCTTTTGGCTCAGAAAAAACAAGGACAGAGCGGGGTGAGGGATAGGTAGAAGGGGCATAGAAGCATATGAAGGTTGAAGCTTAAATGTCACAACAGACAAATATTCAGTGTAATGACAGAAGTAACTGATGTAAGAGTCTACAGATGGTGACCAGACAACCTGGGCTGGACCGGACTGCAGGAATGGGCATGTACAGTGGTGGGTACAGCTTCGTTGACGTGTCGCCCGCTGGAGATGCCCAGACGGCTGGAGTCTTGGGTGCCGATTCCACCCCTAATACCCCTGAGGCTGCTCGCTGAGCATAGTGGGACTCCTCTAGCCCCAAAAACCTTTACCTCAGCCCAAGCAGCGATAATGCGTCGTCAAACAAGGGACTTGGTGCAGTGAAATTTGGATTTAGGCGTTTTTTGCCTTTTGCGCATTGTATCCGGTGAGGGATCACGTGTCCAGCGCCTCACCCACATGACCTCATACCAGGACCAATCAAACGGTGCCGTTCCATTGGGGTTGAGCGAGAGATCGCTGGAGAAATCATTTTCCCTCTGTGGTTTTTAATTTCAGTCCTTTCCGAACATCAGTATTGGTGGCCATCGGTTAGGAGCTCTGTAAAGGTAAATCTTTTTATATTTTCAGATGTGATTTTTAACATATATTTTGATATAACATTGTGGCCTGGTGAGGTAAGATTGGTCGTAAGGAACGGCATTCTGTATTTCACTTAACTGAACAATTAACCTTACGATATCTTTATGGATGGTGTTCCCCTGGAATCATTCCTTTAGTCCCAAGTCTCCTAATGCTAGGAGTTTTGGACCATATATAGTCGATATATAGACCATTTACCAGTAAATTACATTGTTTTTACATCTCAAGAGGTATCTTGAAACTAGTATATATTGTTGTGGTATAAGTAGCTTGTGATATTTTGAACTGATTTGCTTTATTTGCTGTAGGTTGTGGCGTTTTTTTGCTATATCCGTATATCGTTCGACAGTAGTCTGTATGCCGCAGACAGTATGGCGTGAAGGATTGTGACTTGTGTGTCAGTCTCAGTTGCGATTCCAACCTTGATGGCAGTTCGCAACATTAAACGCTGCTCGGCCCTTTGATTAATGCTTCTAGAGAGGTACACAATTTTGTTCATCGTCGTTACTTCAATTATCGTCATGAGTTCTTTATATGTCACAATGAAGTGGAAGAGATTTCGTCTTAAAAACCTGTTGTTACGGAGTCTACCAATTGCCAGCTTTTTAGTAGACATCTATGAACAGAACAAGAGTTTTTTTAATTCTAAACCTGAGAGTGCTTCAACTTGAGAGTTTACATTTGTAGGGTTATATTGCCATGATACCATATTCCCAATGGATTGATTGGATTTTCTCATACAAGTGTTGGTATTGCAGTTTATGTAGAGATATGTACTTAAATGCTTTTTAAAGTGTCTAAAGATGCAGGGTTAAATCCGTATTGTGCTTCCTACCAGCATATTGGTGATTTCAGAAATGTTCTTCACTGTGATGCCTGGAGATGACCAGAGGTGTCTCCATTTAGCATTTCGGCACTTTCGATTAGTAGGCCGTTAGCGTAGCATGGGTCGTTGGTACCGATATCCCGGGTCTCAGATCCCTGGATCGGTTTTGCTTGATCTTGCATTGGCATTGCTGGGCGACTGAGCTCTTGATTATAATTTGGGTTGAGATCCAGGCAAGGGCGACTGATCGGGGCTGACAGTTTTCGAGCCGCCTGTCAGGCTGAGTAGGGGAGGGTGCCCCTGCAGACACGCGTACTGCAACAAAAGGCTCCTCTAGAGTTGTTCACATATGAGTGTTCATGCGCCCCCTCCTCCCTCACAACACAACGCCCAGCCAAAGGGACCCCAGCCCTGATGATGCCACATGCCCACAGGGAACACTTGTGCCAGAAAACCTACATTTTTTTTAAACAGTGAAAGCCTGTATTATCACTCGGATTTAACACGGTGTGCTTGCATTGTGTGTTTAGGGAATCAATATTTGGATGAGTGGCCGTTTTAATCAATATGTTTCTCATCAAAAATGTGGGTGGGCAAATTACTTGATCTATATAAAAAAATATGTGATCGCTCATTTTGTGCATGAGCTGGGAATCCAGTACAGGAAAACGAAGACTAGACCTTATGCACAATTGACTTGGTCTTAATAAATGGTGGTTTTTTTTGGTTATTTATAATAATAACAATGAAGGATGTGACTTTGAATATTTTTTGAAAGATTATTAAAATTCTCCCTTATAGTCTTATGTTAGCTCCAAAATAGGGCTGCAACTAACAACCATATTAAAAAATCAGTTAATTTTCTTTACTTGATTAATTAATTGGACTTTGCCCATTGCTCTCCATTAAGCAATCTGCAAAGTTATGTGTATGTATGTGTGTGTATATATATATATATATATACATATATATATATATATATATATATATATATATATAAAATTTAATATTTTAATATCACTTTTTAGTTTGTCTTTATATATATATATATATATATATATATATATATATATATATATTAAATTTAAAATGATTTCATTTTTAAATTTAAAATTTTTTCATTTTTAGACTTTTTTTTTCATTTATTCCATTAGAGATTCTGTTCACATAAAAAAAAAAACTGCTTTAAAGATTTCGGGATTTTGGGATTTTTGCCTTTAATTCTGGGTTTATGGATAATAATGTGTAATTTTTATTATGGGTAATTAATAATGGGTCATTTTTTTGGGCGACTATTGTTTGAACATTTATTCCCTTTCTGTTGAACTGTAGAAAATGCAACACAGCAAAAAATACCAACCTATTTATGAAATTTCACAGTGCCACTGTCATAGAATTCATGAAATTCCAGAATTCCTGCTGAAAATGCGGTTAAATTTATGTTAAAAATTCTATTGTGCAATTAGAAAAAGTACAAAATACACAATATAGTATTTGACACTCAAACTGAGCTGGTATGAAAGGGTTCATAAGTTCATTCTGAGTATTTTATGACATTTAGGATGAAAGCAGCACTTTCTGCAGTGAAATTCTCCTCATGGCGTGGAATTATGAAGCAGGCTTATGGCCGGTTTATGTTTGAATGTAATGACTGCCTTGGAGGATTAGGGCAGGCCAGATGACGGTGGATGGAGTCAGATTATATTTAGCATTTTCCTCTTGCTCCTGTTACATTGCTTTGTGTTTTCTGTGTTTATAAAATTGCAACAGTCGTAGGAATCGTGCATTATCTATTGCCTCTCTGTGTGTCTAATGGCTTCAGATCAAATGCTCCCACCCTGCTCTTTATTCAGAGGTTTTAATTTAATTCCTCCCCATGGTTAGAGCGATGACCCATCATAAGGACCTCATCACAGAGAGAATATCCTCTCTGAGGTGATGCAATCATAATACAAATCTTAAAACTTGTATGGACCATTCGCACATATTTTACATTTGTGAACTCTTGTGAAAGTGAGAGTCAAAACATCAGAGGTGGGTGGCTGATACTTATTTACATACAGCAGGGTTTTTTTTTTTTTTTTTTTTATCAGATTGAGCGTTTCGGCTGCCATTTGTTTATTATAGTAGAAAATAGAGAATGTTATTAAGCAAACACTGCATGTCTATAAAGACTTACTTTTTTCCTTTTTGATCTTTTTGATCCTGCTGTAAATCTCAGTGGACGGGTTCATAATCTTGTTTGGAATCATATTATTCTGTTGCACTACACATGCAACGTTTAATCCTCTTGTTTTTCTTTACCCACAACTGGGGTAAATTCTCTTTTTGATTGTCATTTTCATGTTGAGTACAAATATTGTTAATTCATCTAAAATCTCTGCATGACCCTTCAGTCCAGGCACAGATGGAACATGTGAACACTTTTTTTTTCACGTTTTCTACCCTGTTTTGGGGGATTTTGTTGAATAAAACTCTAATTGGTAGCTGGAATCTTTATCCAATTAGCTAATTATTTAAAAAAAAAAAAACATGCAAGGTATGGGGAATGTGTAGAACTTTGATTGACAGGTGTTCCAATTCTGCAGAGTTGCATGGGCACAGATTCCGTGTGGGCCTGCTAGTGTTAAATACATGTTTTTTTCGTTTTTGTTTTTTGTAATACATATTTTTAACAAAAATATTTTAATAATCACTTTTAAGTACTTTTAACAAAGAAAATTACCAGATTTGTGCCGATGTGTTTATCATTTTTAGAAATGCTTTTAGAAAATTAAATTATTTTTTTTATTTATATAATTTTTAAAAATAATTTTTTAGTAAAAAAATAATTGCTAGATTTGTTCTGATTTTATTATAGAAAATTTCCAGATTTGTGTTTTTTATATAATGTTTCTTTTATTAAAATTTGAATAATCAATTTTTTTTAGCATTTTTTTTTTTTACCTAAAGAAAATTACCTAACCAGAAAATGACCAAATTTGTTGTACTGAGATGGGTTAAACCAGGACAAAATGAAAAAAAGTAAAAATAGTTTAGACAGCATGAACAATTTAATTTGGCTCTTGTTTTGGCCTCTCTGAAAATAGTATTTGACAGTCTTTCATGAAGAATGACTGTGCTGCTTCCGCCACACTATCCTGCCGATTATTCCTCCGTTACCTCCCTTCTTCCTGGTTGCTTTTTGTCTCTCATCCTTGTGCCCGCCCATGGTTGTGATTCGAGAGCAAGAGAAAAGACAAACTGCCTCAGGCTATAATTTGCCCTGAAATCTCGCATGAGCCAGTGTCTCCAATAAACACTGTCGCATCTTGTTAAGCTCTCGCCCTTGATACACTGACAGGACTAGTGATGTGTTTAACACGATAAATCATGGTGCTTGATCTGTCCAGGCCCCTCTGCCAGCCCACTTGTACAGGGACTTACCCCCTCTTTCTGCCAGAGAGGACCACACTTCCTGATCTACGTCTTTATGATTCAGGTTTACCCTAAAAACCCCCAATTGGTTCCTGGTCTTGTTGAACATTATTCCAAGGAAAAAATAAATCTTCGAAGTGTCTACGTTGTTAATCAAATCCAGTCCCAGCCTACTTTTTTTTGTGACTGAATGTCCTGTTTTACTAGGAACTGCAAATGAGTTGCAAATGCCATTTCATGTTGACTCTAACTGTGATTGGGTCCTCGTTGTATAAGAATGTTGTTCATAGAGTTACAGACTTTGATCTCTCTGGTCAAAGTGTTCATTTAGGAATGACCGAGTTAATAAAGGAAGTAGGTAGGGTGCTGTAAATGTACGATCTCAGCACCCTTCAACTGTTTTTCAGCATGCTTTAGCGGTGGACTGCGTGTCAGCAGTTTTCACGAACATGCCTGCATTGACTAATCTTTTTGTCACCCAGTTTTTGATTCCAAAAACAGAATCAAAAATAAAAAAAAACATTGTTGGTTTTAAATGAAACCTTGCATGACATATAACCAGAATACCAGATATTGACAAAAATTAAACAAAACGGACAACAGTGCAGTGGTAAATTGTTAATATATTGTCACATTAAAAACTGAGCCTGTTTACTTTCTTAATGCAAGTTCTTTGTGATCTTTTTCAATCATCACGTCACACATCCCTCTTTCTTTCCAACCCCTGTTCTCCAATTTGACTCCATGTTTCACATCAGACTGTGAACATCACGGAACATTCACATAACTTAGTGCTTGAGTATTTTGGTAAAATGGTTTCATTGCAGTATTTCACCTTTCTCATTATCATGATTTTGTCAAAGGAGAAATTCAATGATCGTGCACCCAATGTAGCCACATTTCTGTTGTTGTGTGATTTTAGCCAGTAGGAGTCAATAGCTTTGAGCAGTTGACAAATGGCTTGTTTATGTAGTCTATTTGCTCCTGATGTTCAAGACCTTTTTTCCGTTTTGCATTAATTAGAAAAACAGCCTATGGTCTGAAAAAGCATTTTGATTTATTTTCCCATCGCAGAACTGCTTAAATTGCAGTGGTCATTTTAGAGGAAGTGGGGTGTTTGTTTGTTTCTGGTTGTGTTGGAGTGAATTGCAGCCTCAGGTTCTGTCTGCTATTATTTTCCCTATTACAAGGTCACACTATTGTAAGCAATAAGGTTATTATTTTTTCTCCTCCTGTTTTAGCAGTGTTATACACCATTTTTAAATGTTCTTTGAAATGTCTTTTTTTTGTACACTCCATGAATCCACTTATTCTAACTTCCACTCACTTGGGAAATCAGCAGTGGTCAGGAATGGTGCAGGGATAGCAGTTTTTTTTTTTTTATCATCTTAAATATAACCTAGTCTAAAATACTTCTAACATACACCAATAAAACCAGTGTATATTCAGGCAATAATCGGTGAGATTTGAAGTTAGACGAAGCTGAACTCACGGACACTGGGAATGAAGAAATACTCAAGTTCACCTGCAGAACTTTATTGTAATTGTTGCAACTTTGCCATTTTGAGTCAGTCATATTTTAGGGGCAGAGCAGTGTAATGTAATATATAATATAATGTAATGTAATCTAATCTAATCCTTTATTTTGCATTATATGCTCTTACCTGTACTTATCTAAGTACTGGAAAATACTACATGGGTTAGGTTCAGGGTTAGTACCTAGTTATTACCCAGTTATTCCAATTACTGCAGTATAACAAGTACATAGTATATACATGCGGAACAGGACTGTAAAATAAAGTGCTGCCATATTTATTAATATTTTCATTTAGCTTGTATTTTTATATTGTGATTCATTTTCGTTTAAGTAATTTTGTTATGTGCTTGTCATTTTAATTCTCTTTAGCATTGTTTTTTATTTAGGTTTTTTTTTTTTTTAGTAAATTTAGTACTTGAAACTAATTTCATACTTTCAAATTTCATATGGTGGCCGAGAGCGCTCAATGTGCTACAAATGAAAAAACACATGCAAATAGAAAAAAAACAATTGCAAATTAAGAAAACATCTTCATCTGTTTGACAGCACATTTGCTGCAATTGCTCACAACACAACCAAAAACAGAAACACGCTGCAAATACTCACAACACAGACAAATGTGCTGCAAAAACAGAAACACGCTGCATATACGCACAGACCACATCAGAAAAGTTTAAGGGAACCGCAACAAGTGACAAACCTGGGACATGCTTATCAACGTCTTCTCTGAAAGGTGAGATTTTTGTTTATTTTAATATCCTGATCATATAATTCCTTAGCATTTTTTTTAGCCAGAATAAGCTGACGAAATACTACAGTTACTGTAACTGTGAAATGTTATGTAAGCTGGCTCCTTTTACAACTTAAAAAATTTACCTTGCTTTTACTATTAAAGTAAATAAATAAATAAATAGGCTATATATTTTATATATATATATATATGTGTGTGTGTGTGTGTGTGTGTGTGTGTGTTTACTATTGTCCTTTTGCATTATTGACACTATTTTCCTATTTAATATTTTTTTATTTATTTTATAATATTATTAAATAATATTTATTATTTAATGTAAAGCTGTTTTGACACAATCTGTATTGTTAAAAGCACTATATAAATAAAGGTGACTTGACTTGGTATATTTTTATTATTATATGAAAAATAAATACAAACAAAAAGTGGTTACTATAGTTAAACAATGTTAAATTCACCACACTAACCATACTTTACCATTGTACTTGTACAACTCTGGTTATACATATGGTAATCAATACATGGTTACTACACTTTTACTATAAAAAAACATGGTTAACTTTCGTAAGCATCGTTGGGGTCGCCGTTGTGGTCTGTGCTACTTGCAGCGCATTTTTGTGTTTTGTTGTGAAAATTTGCAGCACGTTTCTGTATTGGGTTGTGTTGCGAGTATTTGCAGCACATATGCTGTCAAACTAATGAAGATGTTTTCTTAATTTTCTGGTGCTTTTTTTATTTGCATGTGTTTTCTTAAGTTGAAGCGCGTTTTGTTGAAGCTCTTTTGGCCACCTTAATTTCAGTTAGTTTCAATTATTATCAGTTAGTTTCAAAAAAGTTTTAATTTTTATTTAATATTTTTAAGTTCAAGTTTCTCATCTAATATTAATATTTGTTTAGATTCAAGCTTTATTTCAGTTAATGAAAATTATTTTAGTTTTAGTTAGTTACAGTTTTAGTTAACGCTAACAGTGCTTTCTTCATGTTTCAGTGTTTTTGTTCATTCATTGAAATCAAAATCAGTCAAATGGGGTCCAATGTTGTCTGGACTCCAACATTTTTCAGATAATCTACTTTTTTTTGCTCTGTATGGTTGTGTTTAAAATGACATCACAGTGAGTAAATGAGTACAATTGTAATTTTTGGATGAACTATCCATTTAAGAATGTTCAATTAACATTGAATATGCGATCACACTTTTATTTGTTTATTTAGTTTTAATATAATCCGACCCCTTTTTTACTAAACAACATATTTTCTCAGCTACTGTATACCATGTTTGGCTGTTTGGTCATTTATATGAATTAATATGAGACAGTATTGTGCTGCGTTTGAAGCAAAGTGGAGAGAGATAGAAAAAGGAGCATTTTGGGAGCACTGCTTGACCAAGCGTAAAGCGTGATTAATTCAATAGGTACCACAGAGGAAGGGGCCAGAAGCTCTTTAGAGGAAGGGCTGACCCACTTTCTATATCCTGTGCTTCAGCAAAGACTGAGCTTATCTACCACCGAGAAGATATCAGACTTATGATTAACATAAAATAGAATTAAAATATGAAGTATTTCAATGGCTAATTTTTAATCTGCTCATACTTTCTTGAAAGGCATCGGAAATGTGCTTGCAGTGTCCCAAACACACACACACACACACACACACACACACACACACACACACATGTTGGTATTTGTGGTTTACGGGGACTCTCCATAGGCGTAATGGTTTTTATACTGTACAAACTGTATGGGCTATTGCCCCATATTACACATAAACTACCACCCAGGAAACTTTCTGCATTTTTACATTTTCAAAAAAACACCATTTAGTATGTTTTTTAAGCCTTTTGAATTACGGGGACATAGGCAGTGTCCTCATAAACCACCTTCAAATTGTAATACCTCTGTCATACCCATGTCATTAAACAAATTTTTGTCCCCGTAAACCACAAAAACCAGTACACACACACACACTCTGACATCAATAGAAAGTGGTTAAAAGGACACATGCCTTTTAAGGTAACATGAGTGTGTTTATGCAGCCATTGCTTTTGCTCTGATGACTGCTGTAATCAGCACACAGATGTAGTGTTCAGATGTCCGCTGTATTCTGTGGGCTGTTGTTCACCCAACCATCTCTGTTTCTATGTTTGGGTGTTTTTGTGTGGGCGCTTTTGGCCCTGTGCACTTTTAGGAACTAAACACAATTTTCACTATATATCACTTCAAAATATCACATGTTGGCGTTTCTTTGTAATTAATTGTAAAATTTACCAGCAATTTTTGTTTCTTTTTTCTTTTTTCATATATTTTATACATATATATATATATGTGTATATATATATATATATATATATATTGGGAAAAAATGGGGATAAAACATTTGTCTTATTATGACTAATTTTCTAGCTAGCTTGTGCTGGTTATATTTAGTTTTTTTTTTCTTAAAGTCATGTTTCATATTTAATATCAAGCATGCTGTAGTTTTTTTTTTTTGCATTTGCATTTGCATTTGTTGTACTTTTGGGGTGTTTGTACTTAAAGCAATATTGATAGTAAAGATGGTCTGTCAAAGTTTGTGCACAAATGTATATACAGTAAATCGTTGAAACTGAAGTTGTTTCAATGTTTGTTTCACATTCTTTTTTGATTATCGTAGTTATAAAATTCAAATTCTGAATATTTTCTTTTTTAATATTTGATATTTTAATATTTAAATATTTTATTATTGAATGATGAAGGCGTGACAAAAAGTTTCCTAGAACATTTTAAATGTGACCTTCATATGACAAAAATAATATTTGTGTATTTAAATCAACCCCTGGGATGTAAAGGTGCCTAAGGAAACACTCTTTTATGTCACCTCAAAATATACAAAGAAAGGAGCACTTTAAAAATGTAGTCCTTCAGGCATTCTTAACGGTTCACTAAACACGATCATCTAAGTAATAATATTCATGTTATTCATGCAGCTTTTCATTGAAGCACCAGATATGGAGCATTAGCATCACATAAACGATAAGATTGCCTTTCCTCGATCCAAATTTGGTGTATTCGTAAAGTTGCCACAAGGTGTTAGCGCTTCGCCCACAGCCTCTGTGTTGTTTGTTGTCTTACAGGCTGATTTAATTAGATAAGATTTCATGCGGGGTTGAACTTGAAGGCATTTGAGATTTAAGTCATCTGAGGCGGATGAAGAACTACATTAAGTGAGTCATGAGGAGAAGTGTGGAAGATTGTATGCTCTCCGTCACCATGCAGATAAATACAGTTGTCACTCCTCTTAATCCTGTTCCTTACACACAATGATATCTACATCCAGCAACAAATTCACTCGCAAAAAACCAGGTACTTCCAACGTCATTTATACAGTGCAATCTTCCTGATTGTAATTTAAAGGATTTGCTCCAGCATTTAAATGTGGTTGTCGCTTCCAAAACATTGCGGTGTGTTTGAGAGAGTCTGCACACCATAACACAAGATATGTCTACACTGAAAACTTAAAAGAAGAATAAAACATCAAGTGTTGTATGCAACCCAATTTTCTTTGTAAATATATTCTCTCTCTCTCTCGCTCTCTCTCTCTCTTTTTTACATTATGTATTCTTGGAGTGAATTGCTGCAGCGGTTCTCTGAATAAGACCATCTTCAGAGTTCTTTTGATTTCCCTTGTGAAAAAGAAATTTGAGCATACTTTTGAAAAAAGTGCACTTATTATAGAAATAAAATACTTTTAAGGAATATACTTAAATGTGAACTGAATGTAATGTTTTAGGAGACTAAAACAAACTTATATCAAATACAATTAGTTGAACTTATGAGTGTTTTTGACCCACCTAAGTAGGACTTAAGTATGTTTTTATATGTAATTTCATAATAAGTTCTATTTTCTTTTAAATACGGTGCTGACAATCATTTACGCTGAACTAAAATATACTTTAATGCAGGGTTATTATATTTACTAAAACCAAAAACCAAAAAACACACACAAAAAAAACATTTTTGTTACTTGAAATCACTTGAACTTAATATTTTATTTCAACTATTTGCCAAGGACTCCTTTGCATTTAGTTTAATTTCTGAAATAGAAATAAATTTTTAAAATAGTTAAAAAAAATAGAAATGTAAAAAAACAACTAGTAAATATGACAAAAACACAACATAATTAGTAAAACTAAAACAAAATATTTTTAAAAAAATATTAATAAAAACTTAAACAGTGTTACTGATACTAAAATAACAATTATTTAATGCCATTTCAATTGAAACTTGTATGTTGTTTATTTAAATACATTTTATTTGTCAGTTTAGTTTAGTACATAGTAGCAGTTTAGTACATTTAAAATATATTAACTTTAAATGGAATATCAAATAACATGCTACAGTTAAAATTATAATCAACTTTACATGCTTTACAAAATAAGTGCACTTTGAATCATTACAAAAGATTAAAACAATGATCTAAAATGTACTTTGAAGTTTAAATTTGATGTTATTACCATGTGCATTATGACAATGTGCAAGTTTCCTTAAACCTTTAAAAGTTCATTCTTTTTAAAAACACTTTAAGTACACTTAAGTTGTTTTTTATTACATTAGTATTATATTATCTGCAGGTAAACGTGCACTTTCAGTACAGTTAAGCACACTTCTTGTTTTTTTCTTTTTTTTTTTTTGTTCCTTTTCTTTTTTCTAGGCTTTCCCAGGACTGGGGCCTGTTAAAATGGAGCGCTCCTGTTTGTAGGAGTACAAGCCGGTTCACTTGTGTCCATTTGGTTTGCTGCTTCTGTATGCTCTTAGCTCAGATTAGAATTTTGATGCAATCTGTGCTAAGCAGGAGATTTGCGGACAGCTGGCAGTTCATCTCATATACCCATGTGAATCTCTTCTTATCTTTCCTCTGCTTTCTCTATGCATCTCTCTCACACGTAACCTGCAAATTTGTGCTTAAAACTTAACTCCGCACATCTCATCCTTGAGCCCGCATGCTAGTTCTCTTTCATCGTGCTTTTTTGTGGTCACCATCATTCACGGTTTGCTCTCTCTTTATCCTGCGCTTCATTCGAAGGTCTGGCAGCTGTACTGGAACGGCTTAATGTTTCAATCTCTCAATCGTTGTTGATCCCCAGACCCACATGATGGCGTAAATCACCCAAAAAGGGACAGGTCTGAAGCTGTGCTGAGGAGTTAGGATTTCCCCTCCCTCATCAGAGCACAGACAGATACTCATTATAACGGCTGAGCATGAGACGTCATCGGAGGGATCAGAGAGACAGAAAATACAGATTCGAATAAGCTGAATGTTATGAATTTTTACACAAAATGGAAAATAAGTTGTTTTATATGACCTTGTTTATGACAAACCCACAGAAATCTGCAGATTTACGCAGAATTGGATGGACTTGATGCTTCTGGCTGAAAGCACAACTGAATTATCCTCAATATTAAGTTTTAAGATTTTTTTTTTTTTAAATGCATTACATTTAATCAAATTTTAAATTGAATTTTTTTTAAGTAAATGATTTGATTTTATTTGTGTTGTTTTAATTTAGTTTCTATTTATCATAACTATGTAAACACTTTGAATTAATTTGGGGTTAAATGTGTAGAAGTGTATTAATTTATGTAAATTCTATACAGATTCTATTTTTGCCTACTCATAATATTGTCATCATGTGGTGGTGTTGAGAGCCTTTTTGAGCATCAGGACATTGATGCTGTAAAGTATAGATTCCTAATGCATTTATTTTTATTAATTTATTTTTTATAATATTTAACTGAGATCAGTTTGGTTGGGATGTCACTTTTGTGAGACATGTATCTTCTTATGCTGTTATTATAGCCCATGAAATATTTGGCTCAGCTGTGCAACAAGCTGAATGATCTCAGCGGCTGTTAGATTATGAAACTATTTTGAGATTACTGCCTGGCAATGAATATGATATTAAATTGACTTTGATTACTTGTAAAGTGCTCCCTCTTGTGTTCAAACTATGCATATAAAAGGCTATTAATTATGTTGCAGTGTAGAGTTAAAGGAATGTTCCATATTCAATACAGTCTATACTAACTGCATAATGTTTATTATCACAGAAAACTGTCATAAAAAAAGCAATCATGTTCACAGTAAGGTAATTTCAATGAAAATTCACCAGGCAATAAAACACACACTGTACATAAAATGTATGGCCACAAAACTTAAAATACATGTTAACATGAGACTAGTGAGTTATATTCAATCTTTAAAGTAAAGAACAATAATTTAAAATCTCTGGAAAGCCCTTTTTGCTTTATTTTCAAAGTGTTTTATTACTTACATTCAATTTTATTTATTTATTTTACATCAAATGTTTGGGGTCGGCAAGATATATTTACAAGAAATTAATAATTTTTATTTTGCAAGAATGCATCGAATTTATCAAAAGTGACAGTAAAGAAGACATTTATGTTACAGAAAGATTTCTCCTTCATATAAATGCTGTCCTTTGGAACTTTCTATTCATCTAAGAATCTAAAATATTGAAAGTTTCCACAAAAATGTTAAGCAGCACAACTGTTTTTGACATTAATAATAATAAGAAAAAAAATCTTGAGTACAAAATCTGTATATTAGAATGATTTCTGAAGAAATTGCATTAATTCACAGGAATAGATTACATTTTAAATGATATTAAAATAGAAAACAGTCATTTTATATTGTTTTTACTGTATTTTCATGAAATAATTACAGACTGCAAACCGTTGAATAATAGTGAATTCATTTTAGATGAGATGGGACAAGTCAAAAATATTTTCTGTGACAAACAACAACATCATGTCCCAAATGCTGATTTCTGAACCAGGAGCATTCCTTTAATTCTGAGCTTTCGCTCCTGAGCAGAGCCAAACATTCTGCGACTGTCTTGGTTTCTCATTTGGAAGTCTGTGGGCTCTTCATGACTCTTGTCTGTGATTATCCCATCCCCCCTGTGCAGGTGACTGGTTGGCTGCTGTACCATCATTCTCGTCCTTCTCCTGGGGATTTCCTGTCACGTGACCATATTTCTACTTCACCTCCACTCCTAGTATGGAACCTAACAAAGTCCAGTCAGAGGGCGGGTTGAATGTGACCCTGACCATCCGGCTTCTCATGCACGGCAAGGTAAGTTGAGCCCGCAGAGCAGTACAGAGGGAAGTGGATGGGGGTGGGCTTGTGATGTCACTGCTGTGTGCCTCAGGGATCTGTCCTCTACTGACCCACTGTTTCAGGCCAAGGTGAATCAGGGGTTGTCAGTACCAGTGACCTTTTAGACTCATTAAATCTCTGTAAACAAGGGATGAATATAAAATGTAGCCATTTTCTTGGGGAAATGTGTTCATATACTATTGTGAATGGGCAAAATGCTTACGTTTGCAATGATTTTATTGGTTCTCTTTTTTGCAGGAAGTTGGAAGCATCATTGGAAAGGTATGTTAAATACTGTGTGTGTGTGTGTGAGTATCAGTATATATTTTAATCACTGAATCAAATTTTCCACCCTTTTCTTTGCTACAGAAAGGGGAAACTGTGAAGAAGATGCGTGAAGAGGTATGTTTCTTTTTGCTAATTCGTTTTACCAAAATCCTCTTGTTCTGTTGAGATTAGCTTTTTTTTGATCACACCGACCTCAGTGTTGTTTGTGTAAAAATAATAGTAGTCATTTGAAATGAACTTATTTCCCTTTTTAAAGATGGCATAGAGGAAAGTAGTTTAATATTGCACATTTAAGTGTGTTTTTGAGCTGTTTAAAGGGTCTTGGAGTCTCTCAGGCCCGAAGCAGAACAAGAATATGAGGGTTAACTTGACTTTTGGCATCCTGCAGAGCGGCGCTCGCATCAACATCTCAGAAGGAAACTGTCCCGAGAGGATCGTCACCATCACTGGACCCACAGATGCCATCTTTAAGGCCTTCGCTATGATCGCATACAAGTTTGAAGAGGTGCTGTCCTGAATACTGTATATGAAAATCTCACTTAACATAAACCACTTTGACAAAACTGATCAAAATGTTTTGATGTTAATGGTAATGGTACTGTATTTTGAAAGTCTCTTATGCTCACCAAGACTACATTTATTTGATCAAAAATACAGTAATATTATGAAATAATATTACAATTTAAAATAACTGTTTTGTATTTTAATATATTTTAAAATTTAATTTATTCCTGTAATGCAAAGCTGAATTTTTAGCATCATTACTCCAGTCTTCATTGTCATATGATCCTTCAGAAATAATTCTAATGTGCTGATTTGGTGCTCGACAATCTTTTTTTTTGAATTTTCAAAGTTGAAGACAGTTGTGCTGCTTAAATTGTTGTGCAGAACAGCATTTAACAGATTTTTTGTAATAATGTAAAAGTCCTTACTATCCATTTCAATCAATTTAATGCAACCCTGCTGAATAAAAGTATTAAAATTGCTGACCCCAGACTTTTGAACAGTAGTGTATCTCAGTATACTTAAGTTCAACAATTTAATAAAAAAAAATTGGCAATACCTTTTTATTTTTTATAATAATACAATGTATTAAATTCATTTGAAATGAACAGTACATCATCCAATTTTGTTATTTTCTCCTTTTATTTGGAACTTCATGGGCACAAATCAAAAGACACTAAAAGATTAGTCTGGCTTCAGTGCACACACAGCTTCACAAAAACTTTAAACAATAAAACAAATAATATAAAACCAGGCATTTCAACTCTGAATTCTGATTATATGAGCCATATTCTGTTGTTTCAGCCACATTAAAGTTGTATTATCTATTACCTATGTTATTAATTTCTGACATTTCTTCAGGATATAATCAACTCCATGAGCAACAGCCCAGCCACCAGTAAGCCCCCTGTCACTTTGCGCCTCGTGGTGCCCGCCAGTCAGTGCGGCTCCCTCATCGGCAAAGGAGGCTCAAAAATCAAAGAGATGAGAGAGGTATGAAACTTTGCCCTTAGTCTTATTTTCTGATCATGGACTGTCAGATCTCCTTTACTGGCTTATGCAACTTGGCAAAGCCACAAAACTCACAAATATATACAAATCATGTAAATATATTAACATCTCACTAGACACATCCTGTTCTCAGTGTAACCAGGTCCCTGCTCAGTCTTTCTATCCACCAAGAGTTGCTTTACCTAAAAAAGGTTGAAGGCCCCTGTTGTATGGAAATCGCGACATTGCTGATTTCGTTCTTCACTTTTAAATGACTTCAACGGAAACATATGCTTGCATGCAGATGGCAACATTTGGCCCAGCGTTCCCCTGAGAGCACTGCACGGTCTCAGAGCTGATCACACCATCAGCAGCAGCAGAGGATGCTCTGAATCATAGCCTGGTGTTTTTTCTTTTTCTTTTTCTCTCCAGTCCACAGGAGCTCAGGTGCAGGTAGCAGGGGACATGCTGCCTAACTCCACAGAGCGCGCAGTGACAATCTCCGGCACCCCGGAAGCCATCATCCAGTGTGTCAAACAAATATGTGTGGTCATGCTGGAGGTACAGTATTGTACAGTGTTGTTTAAAGGATAAGAATGAAAAAGATTTTATTCTTTACACCTCGTCATGTTGTTTTAAACCCATATGACTTTCATTACACTGTTGAACACAAGAAGTTAAAAAAGGAAAAAGAAGCACCATCAAGGTTCAACCTCTGAAGCCGTATGATCATTTAAAGTTGGCCTAAATGTAAGATTTATGTATTTGAATTGCATATAAAATTGCTATTCATTTGGTTTACACAGTTTTAACATAATAAACTAATAATCTTGTGATACCTATTTGTCAATCATATATAAATAAAACATGTAAGAAAATTATTGCACTCCAAATAAATCATGGCATGGTTTAAGTTATGAACTAATCATATTTCAATCAGAATGCATTCATTTAGATTGCTTAGCATAAATTAGTTCACTGTGAAAATTAAATGTATTCAGTTAAAAAAGTAGGAACATGGTTTAAATATGGCTAGCTGAGGAACAAGCAATATTCAGTTAGTTCAAATGTATGAGATTTGAAAGTAATAGGATTTATTGATGATTGATAAACCTGGTTATTGTGTATTTAAAACACATGTTGTTTAATGCTATTACAGAAATCTTACCTGTTTTTTTTATCTGTATGACTGACAAATATACATTACATTTAGTTTATTAGTTTATTTTAAAACTATGTAATCCAAATGGATGGAAATTTTATATGCAATTCAAATACATAAATATGAAAATTATGCTTAAAAATTTTGTATCCGTTTTCTAAATGCATTTTATCGATCTTACTGTGAACTATTCATCCATGCATGTGTTTTATGTAATCATGTGACCTGTCTTCGTCCAATCAACAACCGATGGATAGAACCAAGATGGAACAACACTACATTTATTTATTTTTTGATAATCAGTTTCTCTTTGATGTACAGTACATCAAAATATAGAAGAAAATGAACAAATTATTCTTGACATTTAAATCTTTTCAATGAATCACCTGATCAAGTTCACTTATTGACTCCAGAAGTTTTGGATATGGTGCATAAGTCGTGTTTATTATATTTTTATGATACGAAAAGATGGCTTTGCCTCCTTTTTAAAGCTGAAAACTTTTATTCCCCATTCATTGTAATTGTTCAGAACGGAGCTGCCAGTACATACAGTACAACATTTTCCTTATGTGTCTCACAGAAGAAGTAAGTCTGTTTTGGAACACCGTGAGGCTGAATAATGATGAATGTATTTTCTTTTTTTGGGTGAAATCCATTCATTACGACAATAACAATGGGGTGGATGCACAACCGTACACACAGCCATACTCCATTACAGCCACCCTGCCAAAGAGAGACTACATTGTTTTACTTGTGATTAATGAGAAACACAAAGCTTCCGTTGGCTTGCTTACGCCTTCTCTCCGTTTATTGATTTAAATGTTATTCTTATCCACCAGTGACGTGTAGGGCTGATCTCCTGCTGAGGTGAATTGTGCTCTGATTGGGCATTATTGAATGCTTTTCATTCTTGGCTTGTACAGCCACAGACATATTTCTAAAGTAATCAGATCGCCTGGGATTTTACAACAGGTACGGTCTCATCCTTTGTGTGTAGCTGAAATTTTAGAACTATTTTTTAACATTTGCAAATGTGCAGAACAATTCACTTAGTATTGTTCTCAAAATACAATCTGCTTGATTGGACCTTTCCAGTGTGACAGATGAATTGGAAATATTATCAGCCACAGATTTTAACATATAAAACTGCAAAATAAAACGGTGTATACTGCTCAGCATTCAGTTAGTGGTGTTCCCTTTCGAACAAAGCCATTTTTCGTTTCCAGTGTGGAAAATGAACGCAAAAGTCACTTTCTTGACTTTTTATTTGATTGGACTTGATTCAGATTTAAATAAACATGCAATTATTAATAATAATAATTAAACATGCAATGTGATGAGGCGATATAATCATGGCATATGACTGTTCGACACTTTTATTGCGTCATTGCTGTTTTGCATTCAGAACTAATTAAAAAACGACTTAAAAGTTTTAAAAGTTTGGGGTCAGTTTGTTTGTTTTAAGAAAATGAATATGTTTATTTTTCAAGGTTGCCATAAATTGATCAAAAGTGACAGCAAAGACATTTATAGTGTTACGAAAGTTTCTATTTCAATTTTTTTTAACTTTCTATTCTATTTCTATTTTATTATATATTTTATAATTTTATATTTCTATTTTTTTATTTTCTATTTCTAAGAATACTGCAAAAAACAAACATTTTCCACAAAAAAAGATTAACCGTATCAACTTATTTTCAACATTGATGAATGTTTCTGGAGCACCAGTTCAACACAGAATGATTTCTGGAGGATCATGTGACACTGAAGACTTGAGTATTGACTGAATTTTCACAGGAATAAATTACATTTTAAAATATATTAAAATAGAAAACAGTTATTTTAAACTGTAATAATATTTCACAATATTACTGTTTTTACTGTATTTTTGATCAGATAAATGCAGCCTTCGTGAGTATGTGAAAATTTTTCAAAAACAAGAAAAATACTTACCAACCCCCAGCTTTTAAACAATGGTGTACTTCATTGTTTTAAGTTAAAAAAGTCAGCTAGTATTCCATTCGGGGCCCTTCTCTGTTGACTTTTTGCTGCAGCACCTTGATATTTCAGCTTGACTTTTGCCCACTTTGTTCCTGGTTTATGGATTTTTTTGTAGAGTAGACCTTTTGAGCTTCACAACACACAGCCTAGAGAATACAAATCTTCAAGCGCTGGGGTCTCACAACATCTGTGCTCCTGCCTGACTTTTGTAAACTTTACCACAGAAACACTCCACCACGCACACCTGTCTACACCTGTCTCCTGGTCTAACGCTGTATCTGCCTCTTACCTCTTCCCCTCTCCTAGTCCCCACCGAAAGGTGCCACCATTCCCTACCGCCCAAAGCCCGCCTCCACCCCCGTCATTTTTTCAGGTGGCCAGGTAAGAGCCGACCCGCTGGCGGCGTCCGCAGCCAACCTCAGCCTTTTACTGCAGCACCAGCCACTGCCTGTTAGTTCACTCAGGTTTTCTCACCTTCTCACTCGCATGCTGTCACACCATCCTAACCAGGGAAATGCCTGCAGAGAGAGAGGAGCTTTAGATTGTCAATGAGAGTTCAGATCGGGACTCAATAAGGAGAGTCTGCCTTCTACTGCTATGCAGCTATGGAACTGAAATGAATGCATTTTTTTTATGTTTTTGTCTTTCGGCTGCGGTAATGCATTCTGAGAGGTTTTAGAAGACTTTAGTTCACTTTAAATTCACTTTGCAAGTTATTTGTGAGCAGTTATGTGCATTTTGAACTCGAGTGCTTCGATTTCATTTCATTTTCATATTCCAAACTTTTTGCCCCATTACAAGTTACCGTAAAAAGAGAAAGAATGAAGCATTTGGAATGAGGTGCATATTGATAAGGAGTGAAAAACTCTACACAAATTCATGCAACTTGACTGCCTTAAAATTCTGAGTGAAGGTCAATAAATTAAGACAAATCTATTATTATTGCATATTAATGTTCTTATTTTTCTTAAGCCTTTGTTTGAATCGGAAATCGACGTGTTGGGCTGCACTTACAAATAGAGTAATGTTTTAAATGTAGTTATTCTCTTCAGGAAACCAACCTTCAAAAACCTTAGAAGTCTTTGCATATTAAACTGGGATAGAAAGATTATATTTCAACACTGAAAAATACAAAATTGCATACCTCACCTTCACATGCCAATGATTGCGTTGTGGCTGCTTTGAGTGCATTTTAATTCTAGATTATTGTTGTTCACTCTTATTGCAAATTAAACTCCTCCCTCTCAGAGCAAATATCATATCCTTTTAATATTTTCAAAGCTTGAAGTGTAACATCACAAGATGTGTGTAAGAAACTTTTGATAGAGTTTGTCGACCTGGATTTGCATTAATTTGAGATTCCAATAAAACTTGAAATGTCAAGTTATAAATATTGAAGGGATATGCTATCAAATATGATTTTCAAAGTCATCCCCACTCATTTGCTAACCAACACAAAATACAGTGAATTTTTTTCCTCTAATCTAACATTCCTTTGAAGATGAATAATAATATCCTTTAACAAAGCTCTCAGCATCTTTTTAACCTAACTCATTCACAGACACTTCATCCAACATAACCATAGATGGCACATCTTTGCTTTTTAAATGAAATACAACATGATTATCAGTGTGACACTTTAAATTGATGTTGCATTAAAAGAGGTTCAGAATTTTACATACTGTAGAAACCTTGGTGAAGGATGTTATATATTCATCTATTCAGATGGTTCAGAAATAGATTTGAGTATATTTACCTACTCAAGGAACATGTTTGTTATTTGAAGACAATATGAAATATATTTTAAGCGTAGTGTTCACTTGCACTTGAACAGATGCACAGATATGAAAAGCCAGGAGTGTTGTAAATGTGTGTAGAAAAGCCTCAATTATTTAAAGCGCTGAATATTATCACTGTATAACTAGTCATAAAAATTATTCACATAAAATATGAAAGAAAACTCAGCTTTTGAAACCAAATGTCCCTGTAAAATATTAAGAGATCCTTTAGCGGTTATGAATCAGTTAGTTCTTGTGTTTAATGGGCCCTGCAGCCTTGTAAGAATGTTGATTCGATTTTTCTTTTCTTTTTTTCTCTCTCTGTCTTCACAGGCCTACACAATTCAGGGACAATATGCCATTCCACACCCAGATGTGAGTCCCCAGCCATCCACCTTCTTCCCCCCTAGCACCGTCAGCAGTCTGCATGGCTCTGTAGTTTTCAGCGTGGACCTCTCTATTAATATTAAGCAGTAATATTAATATGACGTTTCTGATGTGTAATTTTTGTCGCATTGCAATCTGAAAATGTTCTCAACCTCAGCCCTCCGAAATGTAAACCAAACTTCTAAGGACTTGGCCTGTTGGAGGAAATGACAGTGTTTGTCATTTTCTAGAATTACATACGAGAATCGCTCTGAGGTAATTCGAAAGTGACGTGTGATTAAACCTAATCCAGTGGTTCTCAAACGTTTCAGACCAAAAAGTACCAAAAAGTAAGTTCACCATTAAGCAAATCAACATTTTCTATATGAGAAATATTAATGCCGGTTCTGTGGAAGGACTAAAAAGCATGGATTTGATGTTATATTGACATTGTATATGTTAATTGCAGCTGTAATTTGATTTTTCAAACAATTTTCTGTTTGCATCTTACCTGTTGCATTACAGTTTTACATGCACAAAGCTGTATTAAAAGTGTACACTAAACTTCAAAAGTCAATAAGATTTAAAAAAACAACTTTTATCCAACATGCACTTGACGCAGTTGTTCAAAATTGATATTTGTAATATTATAATAGATGACATACATTTCAAATAATTGCAAATAAAGCAAAAACATTAAGCAGCAAACAGTCTTCAACGTTGATAATAAAAAATGTTTCTTGAGCAGCAGATCAGCATATAATTATTCTTCATATTTTATAAGATCATATGATACTGAAGACTGGAGTAATGGTTGCTTTGCATCACAACAATAAAATATATATTAATATAGTTATTTTAAACTGTAATAATATTTCACAGTATTAGCGTTTTTAACTGATCAAATAAATGCAGCCTTCTTTCCAAAAAATTAAAAAATCTTTCTGACCCCTAACTTTTGAACAGAAGTGTATATAAGATGGAAAATAAGGCAAATGTGGAAAAATAAAAGTACCATTTGAAAAAAAAAAAACATACAAAATTATGCGTCTCACAGTTTGAGAACCAGAACCGCTGACTTAATCAAAATTTCATTTCAATTATTTATTTATTTATAAAGCACAAATAAACACAACTAAAGTTGACCACTGGGCTGTACAGAAGAGAAAGGTAAAATAAAAAAGGAAAATGGAAGCACACTCACAATCCAGATGATTCTTGAATCCTGATAGCTGTGTTTTCCTCACCGATAATCTGAATGAATATCTATCAGAGAGAAGGAGAGATGCCTTGTGTTAGTTCTTTTCATTTAGGATTGACAGTGATTGATGCTTAAAGACGCTTCTGCTGACACTGCAATAACTCAAGTCAAGGTTGGACATCCCTTTCAACCTGCTTTAAACTCAGATTTAGAGGGTGTACACAACAACATCCAGCGCAAGTCTGCTGTGATTCAAAGAATTTGTAAAATAGGCTTGCGTGTCCTCTGAAGGTTACCCGCGCACTTACATGTTCATATCTCTGATGGATAACGGTTCGCTTGTGGTTCAGGCGACAAATTATCCTTGGTAATAACACCACCTTCTAATGCATTTAGACTCTTTTGAGCCACTCGGGTTACAAAAAAGCATAAACTACACTCCCCCCTTTGATCTTAAAACAAGAATTTAGCGAATATAGCCTCAAAATGTCAAATTTTGTATCAGAGTCCAATTTACCATTTGTTAAGCTACGCCCCCCGGTTACTGTTGGACAAGTTGTACAGAACGTCCCATAAAAATAAATTTGGATATTTCCATGAACAGCATGATTTTCAGTAAAAATGTGATCATAAAGTAGTAAATAATATTAAAATAAAATTATACATATAAAATAATTGATTGGATATTCTTTAGTAGGCTGGAATAAAGTGTGAATCTTTCAATTAATTTTCCCAAGACGCAGCTTATCACAGATCAGTTAGCGATCAGATAAAATTAACCTACCAAGTCAGGCCAAGTCCTACTAAAGTTTCTATCTCTTCAGCTTTCTCTTTGCTCTTCTTCCACCACAGTGTGTCATGGCTTCTTATCCTCTTTGTCTCTTTGTTCTAGTTTAGTTTCTTGATTTCTTGGTGTGACCTGTCTTATAACAATAACCTCTTAGCTCTACTGTCCCTCCAAACCCTCAGCAGTTGACCAAGCTCCACCAGTTGGCTATGCAGCAAACCCCCTTTACCCCCCTCGGACAGACCACCCCTGCTTTCCCTGGTACGTACCCATGAGCCCTTTTGAAGTTTCCTTCTCTTTGTACCTGTAGAGACGCTCTCTTCGTCTTACTCTCTCTCTTTCCTTCTCGTTCCATGTCAAGCATCATGACATGCCCGTGGTGGTTGCTCTTCACTTGGTGTTTTTTTTTTACTTTAGTTTTTTGGTGTTGTTTCCTCAAAAATGTTATTGCATTTTATTTTATTTTATTATTTGTAAGTGTTTTATCTTATTTGTTAGTGAGTTTTTATTTTATTTTATTTTTTTGTTAGTGTTTTATTGGTTAATGTTTGTTTTATTTTACTTGTTAGGTTTTTTTTATTTTATTTGTTAGCTCTTTATTTTTTCAATCCTTTTTTATTTTTATTATTTGAATCGTTTTTTGTTTGTTTTACTTTAATTGTTAGGGTTTTTGATTTTATTTGTTTGTTTTATTTTTTAGTGTTTATTTTTAAGTATTTTATTTATTTATTTTTTTTTTGCTTTGATAGCATTTTTTATATTATTTGTTAGTTTTATGTTGTTTATATATTTTTTTTATTTTATTAAACAATATATCCATTAATTGTTTCATTCTTCCTACCCATTATTTCTTTATTTATTTTCTACTTTTTTGAACTTCAGGTTCAACTTCTGAAAAAATTCACCTTGCATTGTTTTTTTTCTGTTGTGTTTTTTTTTTTTTTTTGGTAAACTTTTTATGAAGCGCCTAATCCTGTACTACTAAGACCTGGGATAAAAGATAGTGAAGTTTTCCTGCTTATGCAACATTGTCACGTACAGGGGACTAATGGTGTAGAATTTTATGCTCAAAAGGAATTACCAATGGCACAAAATGTGTTCTTTTCTGCCCTTCAGAAACTGGCGTAAGAGAAGCATATCAGTGTTTTGATTTTACAGACCACAATACATCTTCCATCAAGCCATTCATTACGTATTCATCTTGATAAACACTGCCTTATTCAAGCTCAGGTTAAAGCTATTATTAAGGGCAAACTCAATGCCATGCAGAGAGAAGAACATGCTTTGTTATTCACACATGTATCAAACACATATGTAATATACGTTTGTGTTAGACCAAGGACAAACTGTAGGAAAGCTTGCCTTGACAGAAGACAAGATGTGAGAACCGCTAGAGATATTTATGTTAGTTTAAGGTAAAAAAAAGAAAAAGCCTCAGGAGGACTAAGAGTTCCTCGCACTCTGCACCTGGTCCATTAAGGCCACAGTCTTCTAAAGCTCACACTGAGTGTTGACACTTTCCAGCGTGTGTATGCAGTGCTGTTTATCCTAGGCTGTCTCTCGAGCTTCCCTCTGCTCTCTGATCCAGGTCTGGATGCAAGTCCCCCGGCCAGTACTCATGAACTCACCATTCCCAATGATGTGAGTATAATGATTGATGCTCCGTTTTGACTCTCAGTTCCTTGTCAGAAAATCCTAACTGATGACAGAAATAAATTTCAGTTTATTTGAGAAATCAAAGTCGAACAGAAGTCAAAGAATAAAAAAAAATAACCCAACAGTTTTGTTTTAAAACTTTATCATTTTATTTGTTTTTGTTGTTGACAAGTATTTGGAGCCACAAGTCAGTATATTTAGTGATTTACACTACCATTCAAAAGTTTGAGATTGGTATTTAATTTATTTATTTTTTCTTTTTGAAAGGAGTTTTTTTTTTCTATTTTAATATTTTGTATTAAAAGAATATATTCTATTTCTAAACTTTTTTCTATTTTAATATATTTTTCTATTATTTTTTTTAATTAAATTTAATAATTTGTAACATTTTATGATGGAAAAGCTGAATTTTCAGCATCATTACTCTAGTCTTCAGTATCACATGATCCTTCAGAAATCATTCTATTCATTCTAATTTGGTATAGAAATGTTTCTTATTATTATCAATGACAAAAACAGCTGTGTTGCTTAATATTTTTGTGGAAACTATGATACAGTTTTTTTCAGGATTCTTGGATGAATAGAAAATTCAAAAGAACAGCATTTATTGATTGATTGACTGTAAAAATGTAAAAGACTTTACCATCATTTTTGATTAATTTAATGCATCCATGCTGAATAGAAGTATCTTTTTTTAAGCTTTTAGACAGTAGAGATTGATTCAATGTTTCAGATTTCCATCTTCCAATTTTCCATCTTTAGTTTATCCAGTGGGATCTTATTTGATTCTTCAATTCTTGAATCCCTGCTTCCAAATTGTTAAAAAAATTCATTATAAAAAGTTGCACTTTGACAGATTTGCACATTGCAAATACTAGAAAAAGTATGCTTTACATACTTTCTGTAAAGCATACTTTCTGTGTTTTCTTTTTGAGAGTCCTTTAAGAACCTTTCTGCTTTCTTCCCAGCTAATAGGCTGCATAATCGGGCGCCAGGGAACCAAAATCAACGAGATCCGTCAGATGTCTGGAGCGCAGATCAAAATAGCTAATGCCATGGAAGGGTCATCAGAGCGCCAGATCACCATTACAGGAACCCCCGCCAACATCAGCCTTGCCCAGTACCTCATCAACGCAAGGTGAGCCCGTCAACATTTCACAAAAGTGTTTCCAATTTCTTCCAAACTGCAGTAACATAACATTTTTATGGTGTTCTAACTCAACACAGTTTCTTAAAAGCAGCTCAGATAGGATCTTAACACTGTGTACAGAGCAGTGTGTTTGGGGAATCAGAGAGGCCCACTAAATCTGTTCTTGTGTGTGATGTTGAGGCTTGCAGGGTAGCGGCCGGGGCCAAACTAATGCATATTGCTTTTCCACGGTTCTGATGGCAGGTTCAGAGACGTGGCCGCCATGTGGAATGACCCCTCATCAATGACTACATCCTGAAGCCCCAAACTGCTTTCATTATCTGAAGCTATCAGCAGCTGATTCCCAATATACATATATACAATCTTCCCTTAGAACTCACCAACCTTTCACTTAAACCCCATGATCAACTTCATCAGTAGCTACGTTCATGTAGGCAGACTACTGACGTTTAAAAAAAAAAAGAAAAGCAGGACAACTGTAGTATGATTTATTCATGTTATGCATTGATTTAGTGTAGTATTTTAGCATGCCGAATGCTTGGATCTTGTTATATATTTATTTATCAATTAAAATTGGTTAGATTAGTTCAGTATGTTTGCTGCGTAAGTCTTGTAGTTTGACAGCAACGATTTAAAAAAAAAAAAAAAAAAAAAAATGTAAAAAGCGGATTGCATCCAATAGCATTTTCTAGCAATGCTGTTGGCAAGGAGCTAGTGATGTGATGCAGATGTTGTAAAGAAGTACAAATGCATGTCAGAATCGAGGAGGTGCTGGAAACTGTTTCTTTAGAAGCGGAAGAGATTTTATTTTTGCATTTGATGGGAGCTTGATTGTTTTCAGCTTAACCGAATCGACGGTAATGCATGCTTATTACTCGACGCGGAGAGCAACAAGGCGGAAAAAGCTATCATTCTTGTACAGAAGTGTCAAATGCTTTCAGAATTATTTTATGTTATCTATTTTTTCTATCTTTTCCTTTCCCCTCCCCTTTTTCCTCTTCCCTTAACTATTCTAGGCTGACGTCTGAGGTCACTGGAATGGGCACTCTCTAATTTCTACCCATGATCCTTCACTGCATCACATGACCCTTGAGCCAATGGCATTGCACCTAGTTTGATTTCTCTCTGTATTTTTGCTGTCCTGTACTTTCAGTAATTCTGACTAATTTCTGTTCTATAATATGCACATATTTCAAATCTCAGTTTGATGTTCCTCCTAATCAACCTTTGTTGTGCTCCCGATGGTCCTGCTTTATTTATAATTATTTTCAAAGACCCTTTCACTTTTTTTGACTCTCTAGTACCTCATGCCACCGGTGTCCTGTTTTGCCATCGCTTTCACTGTGAATTCACGTTTTCCGGTCCGTATTCTGTGGTGTGGTACAGCAAAGCCAATGAAATCCTCCACTTTCCAATCTTTCATTAGGTCAGATTGAGTTGTTTCTGTGCTTTGCTCCAGGGCTTTGCTCACCGGAAAACTTACAACAGTGCATCTCATACATGAATAATGAAACCAACTGATGGAGTTGGAATGTTTGCACCACGCCTGTACGATTTGTTTGCATCTGTCATTGTGGCATGCAGAGTAACACAGAGAATCCATTATTAGCTTCTTGTATTCACTTTCACAACTGAGCGGAAGAAGAAAATCAGTGTGAAAACAAACGATATGAGGATGTATAAGCCGAGCTCACAGCTTTACTGCATGCTGAGACATTTCAATTCAGCCCACAATCTAAGTTTAAGTAATTGAATATATTACAGCAGAATTATTTATAGGATATTTTTATATGAAACGTGTTTTTGCAGTAGTATGAGAAATACAGTGGCTTTATTTCTTTGGAAGTGAATACAGATGTGCTGATAATGAAATCTGCCCCATGCTCTTCTACCATACTGTACGCTCTCTCTGTGAGTATGGTAAACTCTCATGAAGGGTCCAAAATTAACTCTTTGCCACTCCTCAATATTTTGGATGAACATTTTTACCTGCCATAAAACTGTATTTTGCGTTATTATTGGGATATGCAGGGGCCTCGTTCATAAAAAACACTTACGATCGGATTTGATTTCATCTTAAGTCACACGTGAGCAACAAATCGAGATTTATAAAGGCAAAAGCAAATGTGAATTTAAGTTGAACTGCAATTTATGAAGTGGGATGGATTTAGGAAAATCTTTTGTGAATACAGACATTTTATGAATCATATGTAGGATTAAATAATCCAGCACTGTTTCAGTGTTGTGTGTGTGTGTATATGCTGGATTATTTTAATTATTATATATATATATATATATATATATATATATACACACACACACACATAATTAAATAATGATATATATTTATTATTATTATTTATAAATAAGAAATTGTTAAATTATTAATTTCTATTTTACAATTACAATCCATGCTGAATTCCATTTTATAAAGTGGGATGCATTTAGAAAAATCTTTTGTGAATATGGACATTTTATGAATCATTTGTAGGAACATTTTGGAAATATATTGGCTCATATATTAAAGTAATTAAAATAATCCAACATTGTTTCAGCATTGTTGATTCATTCGTAGATACATTTTAGAAAGGTACATTCGCATTATATGTATGTCGTTATAAACGAGGCCCTTGATTTCATATTAAAAACTTCAATTTCAATCAGTTTTTACTCACACTTGGCAGTTGGTGAGTGTTCATTTTGGACCCTTTCCTCATGCATCCAGCAGCACACTTCATTCTGACAGTGTTTTCCATATTGCTCTCCAAAACCATATTTGTCAGTCGAACTGAAAAGACATGCACAAGCTCTGCATGCGTCAGACGAGACTAAGAGGTCGTTCTCCACTGACAGCTTCTGAAACACGCGCACGCACAGTCGACACAGCTGCCATGACCGTATTTCTGCTACATACCAATACAACAGAGCGCTTTGTTATTTCCCTCGTCCACTCTTCAGTGATTAGTCAGGATCATTTGTATCTCGGGCTCTGGAATGTTCATAGGTTTTGGCCAGACTTTCAAAAGTAATGGCAGATTTCGTACCCTGGTCTGCTCTTAAACATGATTGTTTCTTTATAACAGTTGTTTAGCTTCAGTTAAGGCCACTGTTTGTTTTAATTATTATTATTACTAATACCCATGATTCTTGAGTATGTCTCCTCCTGCTGATGTAGCCTTACTGATCAGCTCTACTAATATTTTTCTCACATGCAAAATTTGATTGACTAAGCTATTTCTGTTGCATGTTTTGCTGTGATTAATTATTATCAAGACAGCCTGTGTACTCTATTAATGATGCATACAGATTCCTTCCCATTATTTTATCCACCTATTGGCACCTTCAATTATAATTTCATCCCTGATCATACAGCTACTTTTTTTGAAGATATGTGTAATTTCTGCAGCACAATCTGTGGCTTGACTGGCATGAGATGTTGAAATAAATGTGAAGATGCTCTGGGTCGGTATGGTACATGCATCTCATAAGGCAATTATATAAAGACCCTGATGGCATTTCAAGTCTGGATACCTTAAAAATGAATGTGTAGTGCCGTAACCCCATCTGTTGTATTGCAAATAACTGTGGAGAAATTCTTGTGGCTTGTATATTTGGAGATGCTACATAAAATGAGTTACCTCCCTCTAAAATTAATATGTCATGCCATGCATGTTGAAGATTAGCAGCAAGGCACTCAATTTGTTCTGTTTCCACACAAAACCTGTTTAGTCAGTGTACTGAGGCATTTCATCCTTTGACTTCCATTCAGACGGGCAGGGGAATGATTGAAGTCATTATTTTTGCAATTTTGTTTGTTGCCGCTAGTTGCGCAGAAATTACACACTTCAAATCTCGCCCCAGCAAAACTGTCACTGTTGTGTTGCTATAGTTAAGCAATTTATTTCCAGTACTAAAGCTCTCTGATTAAGCTCTGAACGTTTTTCCAGTTTTTCCTGAAGATTGCGACCAAGCTGAGGTCATGTTGAGTTCCCATTTTATCCAAATCGGAACTTTTTCAGTCAGCAATCAATATGTGTTTCATCCTCCACATTTAAATGTGTAAAATGTGGTATTGAGGCTGAAAGTTGAATGTAACTGCTTCAACGTGATTCATTATTCAACCTCTAGTTTACCTTTCTTGCCATTTTCCAATTGCATGGTTTTTACATGAGAATATGTAATCAAACCATTTTTTTCCACAGTCTTAGAAAATGATGGAAGTGCGTTTCCACCACAGGATAAAATTGCGATCTCACAATTTGGACTTTTTTCCCTTACAGTTTTGAGTTTATTTCTTATTATTTGGGCATTTTTTCCTCAGAATTACGAGAATTATGAGACATAAATTGCAGTTCTGAGAAGAAAAGTCTGAATTGTGAGATATACAGTAAGCTTGCAGTTGCAAGAAAAAAATATCTATTTTTTATTCCATGCGGGGTGAAAAAAAAAACAAAAAACAGAATTACGAGATGTAAACTCAGAATTCTGTAATAAAAAAGACATTACTTGTTTACATTGCAAGAAAAAAGTCTGAATTGTGATATAAAAGTCACAATACCTTTTTATGTTTTATTCCTAGGCGGAAACAAGCTTCCATAAAAAATGCGTTCTTATTTAATCTGGTTCAAAAGCATGCATTTGCAAAGCATTGAAGTTATAAAGATATATATATATTTCTATATTTCTATTTGGTATCTGTTAAGCAGTATCACTGCAGTCAAATCACAGATATGCACCCAAGAGTTAATTTACACCAAAATCTAACATTTTATGATTTAATGTCTGTTATGAGCACAGAACTTTTATAATATTGGAGTCGTAAAGGTATGCACATGGTCATGCTGAGCCATCCGTGCACATGGCCGGAAATGATGTCACACTGTTGCTTTAAAATAGCTCATTTATCTGGAATTATTCAACACATTTTGTTGGTGTTTTAGATTCAGCGTTGAGTTTCTTGTCGTCGCATTTACCATATGTTTTGCACTGCTTTGAAATGTAATATTTGTGTCAGTGTCTTAGACTCTGTTAAACATTAAGTTAGATTGTATGTTTACACAAGGCTATGTCTTGTGATACATGTATGGAATGTTTTATTTGATGTTATGTTTAGTCCATAACGTGCTGTACTCTAGATCACTGTACAGATGCATATTAATATTCAGACAGCAGCATGCGTAACTTTGACATTTCTCAGTAGCAGAATGCTTCACCAAGGGAGGCTTTTGTTCTTTTTTATTACTATTGTTATGACTATTATTTCACAAATGCAATAAAAATAAATGTTCGTATAGGACTGCAGTGACGTGTCGAAAATGATATACTGTTTGGTGGAAAACTCAGTACGCCATTACAAACGGCTTTTGTATTTTTCATGTTTCATCTCCGCCCGACCTCATGATGTTCACATGATGTTGTTCTCACGCAAATCATGTGGTTAATTTGCACTCATAATTTTAATACGCATTAATTCTCACTGTGCACATCTAAAATCATTGCATTCATTTTGTTGATCATGCAGTTTTTCATTGTACTAGAGCAGCAAAAAAAAAAAGAAAAAAAAGAAAAGCCCTCTACCTGTCTGTGCTTCTGTAAATGATTCTGTTTGGGGGAAAAAAAATGTAACAGAGTAATTATTTTATGTTGGACAATTTGCTGCTTGCAGGTCTATATTAGATTCAAATTACTGCTGAGGTTAGGTTAAACTTTGAAATGTTTTGTAAAAAGGAGATAATAAAGTTTGTTTTTCCCTTGAATATTTGTGATGCCTTTTTTTTTTATTAATATCATTTATATTAGTTAATCATTTTTGTGGTTTGTCATGATGGAAACCTGGAGGCTTGGCATTTATTTATTTATTTTTTGGGGGAAACAAAGTTTATATTTTTATAGAGCACATTTAACAACCGCAATTGATCCAAAGTGCTTCACAATGCAGAATATGATAGATAGATAGATAGATAGATAGATAGATAGATAGATAGATATTTATAATTGCAGACAGAATTTGTTTATTAACTGAATTAATTTGAAGTAGCCTATTTTACAAAAATAGATGGCATACTTTTTAAACGATGCATTTTTGTCCTATCTTTTTACCACTAGAGGTCGCTAAATGTTGTAATTAGCTTCATGTAAATTAACCTGTACATGATTTTGCCTCAAAAACTGTGAAACCAGATGTTCTTTCACTTGATATTTAGTATAAACTATATGTTTTTAAGATGCTTGACCTACTATAGCCACAAACCAGCATTAGCCTATGCATTTAAAGTGATTAAGTGTCAGGCTGAAGGTGTTGTTATTCCTTGGTGACTTAATCAATAGCAGTGTGTGGTTTCAGATCTCTATGACAATATCTTTGCTTCAGAGACCTTTAACTCAGCCAATAGAGCGAGATTCAAGGTTGTACTTGAATCGGGACATGGGCAGCAGCATAGCTATAAGAGCTTCGCCTGGGAACAACCTGCACCGTTATTTAAAATCCATTAGGTTTTGAACAAAAGTTTATTCGCTGTCCTCTGTAATTCTGTTGCACAAGGTTCTCTACAACCGCTAATAAAACTCAAAGTCATTTTCTTTAAATTAAAAACGGCAGCGTGGCTAATCGCCGGTTGATCCTGCCGGCCTTTCTCGAAAGCCAAGGGAAGGCATTGGGAACGGCCCTAGATCACTGCTATGCTTCAAAATTAGTACGTTACTCCAGGGGGAGGAGAGGTCACCTCTACCCACCCTCCGTCATTGGCCTCAGTTTGTTCCCTGCCAGAAATAAGCTCAAATTAAAACACCTCTTGATTGCCCTCCCCAAGTCCCTCAATACATTTGGCTGTACATGTTCCCTATGGAAAAGAGAAGACGAGGTGCAGTCCAGAGGATAAACTCTCAGGAACTTCAGTGTATGTTGTGTTATCACTGGTAGTAGGTGGAATAATCTGAAACTGCATATGCTTTTCAATTTCCTGAATAAAATTGACCATTGTAGGGGGATTATGGTGAATTTTTGGACGACTGACTGCTGTTGTATGATTTACCTCAAAAGTCCATATCCAAAGAGAGGTTTAGAAAAGCTTAATAAAGGTTGGTTTTATTGATCTTAATCATTTATGTGGGTTTAATAAAAAAAAAGCAATAAAAGATGAGTCAGTGGGGTCCAATTTTGTTTCAAAATATCTTTTGTGTTTCATGGACATACAGGTTTGGAACAACAATGAAGACAGAATCTAATTTTGGGTGAACTATCCCTTTAAATGAGACAGTATAAATAAAGGTTCTTTATTGGCATATGTTGTTCCTTGAAGAATATGTAACATCTATGGAACCTTTGCATTGCATGAAATGTCTTTATAGTCAATTCACTTTTATTTATATAGGGCTTTATACAATACAGGTTGTTTTAAAGCAGCTTTACAGGGAGAAACAGGAAAATAATGATTCAATGACGCAAACAGATCAATTCTGTGTTAAACCAGCTCTAAAAAAAACAATATTGTCATTGTTCAGCTGAGCTCAGTTCAGTGTTGATTCAGTTCCATTCAATAACGGTGTAAAGATCATCAATTATGAGAAGAGTTCAATTCGGCTGTAAAGCATCCCTGTAGAAAACAGTGATGCCATCAATCAGCTCAGTTCAGTTCTCATCCAATAGTGTCTGCACATTTCAATAATATTGCTGAATATTAGGTGTCCCCAACTGAGAAAGCCAGAGGTGACCGTGGCAAGGAACCCAAACTCCATTGGTGACCAAAATGGAGAAAAAATCTTCAATCAGGGGGCCAAACAAACCATCATAGCGTGGTTTAATTCCAGGATGCATCAAAGTCAGATTGTGGATTGGTATTATTCAGAACTATTATCCAGTTTCAAAAACCGCCTTTTGGGAGCTTTTGTTTTTAAAAGTGTACCTAAGAAATTTGATGCAAACTCCTACTTGTGTAATTTTTCTTATGCCTTTGGGACTCTCAGAATACAGCTATTTGTTAAAGGGGTCATCGGATGCAAAATTCACATTTCAAGTTGTTTGAACATAAATGTGTGTTGGAAGTGTGTGTACACATCCATCCTATAATGATAAAAATCCACCCAGTGGTTTTTTTAAAATCCCTATTTTAAAATCCCCTTTCTCAAATGTGACCCTGGAGCACAAAACCAGTCTTAAGTCGCTGGGGTATATTTGTAGCAATAGCCAAAAATACATCGCAAGAGGCAAAATAATTGATTTTTCTTTTATGCCAAAAATCATTAGGATATTAAGTAAAGATCATGTTCCATGAAGATATTTTGTAAATTTCCTACCATGAATATGTCATCTTAATTTTTGATTAGTAATATCATATGGATTGCTAAGAACTTCGTTTGGACAACTTTAAAGGCGATTTTCTCAATGTTTGGATTTTTTTGCACTCTCAGATTCCAGATTTTCAAATAGCTTTATCTTAGCCAAATATTATCCATAACAAACCATACATCAATGGAAAGCTTATTTATTCAGCTTTCAGTTGATTTATAAATCTCAATTTCGAAAAAAAAATTGACACTTATGACTGGTTTTGTGGTCCAGGGTCACAAATCAGGCTGTTCTGAGATTCCTGTCAGAATGATGTAGTTGTGCACAGGCCCCTCCCACGATAGTTGATTGACAAGGCCGTCTTACCTTAGACCCGCCCTGAGTGAACTGTCATCCATCCGCCATTGTGTCGATTGCGGTGCAGGGAAAGACAAGAATGTCTCCGATTGAGCGATTGAGGTGTTTTGTTGTTGGATGAAATAATGAATATAGCAGTCGTCATTAACTCCCGACATCTGAGCTGCTGAAGACGCAGAGGATTAACGTTACTTTCGCTTTGAAGTGAATGCGCCGATCCCCAATCTGCCTAAATGCGTCTATGTTCGCACGAATCATTAGTGATCCAGCTTCATCTACAGAAGAAGTGAGTATAACGGTTTTTTATGAATCTTTGCGAATTGCCTTTCCTAATAGCGTGCTAGTTAGCCAGTTTTGCGGCTAAAGTAAACAGTACTGCTTGTCACCCCACGGAAGAGAGGGGCGGGGTCAGCAGAGCTCATTAGCATTTAAAGAAACATGGACTAAAAAAACGGCTTGATGATTTTGACAGGGTAAAGAAGGTGTTTTTTACACTACCATTGAGAAATTTTAACCAAAGTATGTTATAGACTTTTCATTGAGACCCTAAAGAATCATATCAACTTGTGGAAAATGGGCATCCGATGACCCCTTTAATCAGTCTCATATATATACTTTTTTCTTAAAACAGTGACTGATTACCTGTTCTTCCATATCTTTGCAGCTGCTTGCAGGCATCGCTTTGTATTGTGAACTTAAATATGTGTCAAGCTAAAAGTGTTCTATTTTCCTTCTGAAGAATATTTCTCTTAGATGTGCACAGACTCATTATATCTACATCTCTTGATATGGCGTTCAATTTCCACTGACAATAGTCTGAATTAAAACTGCCCCCCAGGGAACTGACTTCATCCTAAATATACTTAAACCCAATAATGTGTGATTCTCATGCGTCCTGACAGCCCTATTTGAAGTTGCATAAAACGTAGCTGCCAATAAAAGAAACTGACATGAATAAAGAGTTCATTACAGACACAGCTGACAAAATACATTGGGTAATCTCACTTAAATGCTGTTTTGATCTTCCCTTAGGTAAGTTAAAAACAACATAGAATCCTCAGCAAGACTTTAGCATAACTTCTGGTTTGTAAGACAGCCAATACAAAGATTAAATTAATTACACTTTATTAAAAACCTCGATCACTTTTTTCATAAATGTGTGGAGCTGGATAAATTTTGCTGTCAATCACAGAGCAAAACACCTTATTCCCTTCGGTGGCACCCTCTGAATTGCTGAAAGGTTGGCTTTTATGTTGGGTAAAACAGGGCATGGAAACTAATTAGGTGTTTTTTCATCAATTATTCATCAGGACAGGACATTTAATGTGTATTTAAAAGATAAGACAAAAAATCTACTACCGGCATTTAATCTTGGAAATGAAAAGAGTCGATACACTTTATATTATATAATGTTTTGAATTTGTAAAGTACCAATTCATTTTTAGATCACAATAAGCTTATTGACCTTCAATACAGAACCACTAATTAGTATGGTTTGCTTAAGCAATCATTGCTGTTTTTATTACTCCTACTTAAAGTCACTGTGAAATTAAAATGGATAATTCTAATATTTTTGTGGAATGTTGCAGTGTTTATTATAAGTAATTTAACCTTGCCCATCATTATTTTTTTTAATCATGTGCTTAAATTAAAAGCATTAACGTCCCAATTCCTAATTAAAAAAATCAAGTCTTGCCCTGCATTTTTTTTCTTGTTCGAGGAGCTGTTTCTCTCTCATGTGTCACAATACAGAAGACAGTCTCAATTACCATTTCAAGTCAACTTTAAAGAAATAGTTCATCCAAAAATTAATATTTGCTGAAAATTTACCCACCCTCAGGCCCTCCACATGTAGATGTGTTTGTTTGTGTCTTTACTGGAACAGATATGGAGGAATTACGTCACTTGCCAACCACTTCACCAATGAATCCAGTGAATGGGTGCCGTCAGAATGAGAGTACAAACAGCTGATAAAAACATCACAATAATCCACAAGTAATCCACATGACTATCAATTAATGACTTGTAAAGTGAAAACTGTTTGTTTGTAAGATGAAAATCCACAATTAAGGCATTTTAATTTTAATAAAGCGTTTTTAAAAAAAAAAAAAGTCATTCAAACTGTTGTTTCTGGCTAAAAACAAGTCCTCTCTCTCCACTATATTGCTTTCTCCAGTGAAAAAGTCAAATAATCTGAATCAGGAGAAAAATACGCACAGATCAAGCAATCCAAAACCAGTTCTAAAAAATAAGTTGGTGGATTTTGTTTTTTGACAACATGGATTTTTAACTGGAGGAAGCATTATTATGGATTATGGATTAGAACATTGGCCAGAAGTAATGGTTTAAAGTTAAAACACATTAATGATGCATTTGTTTCTGACAAACACTCAGTTTTTCACTTCAAAAGATGTTAATTGATGGACTGGAGTCATGTGGATTGAATTACTGTGATGTTTTTATCAACTGTTTGGACTCTCTGACGGCACCCATTCACTGCAGAGGATCCACAGTGTATCCAGTGTAGATAGTATCACTGATTACAATGGGTCTGTTGTCTTTTGTTGCTTGTGTTTCAACAAGGTTAGGGATTTGAATTCAAATGGTTAAAAAAAAATAAAAAAAATAAAAAAAAATCACAGCTGTACATTGAAGGAGGCAGCTGAGCCATATCTGCAGACCAGACTTTACAAATTATAAGGTATCACCGCTGGAGGTATCACAAGGTCTAAAATGTTATTTGCAAATCTATATTAAATTTACGCCGTACATGCTGCCTAAACCTAAGGTCTTTGAACTCCTGAATGAATTTGCCAGGATCCAGTTTGTTCAGATGCCCTCAAATCACACTCACAAATTTCTGGCCACTGCATTGTTATCAGCTCCACGCATGGCTGACCGTTTAACGCACAATGCAGGACAAAATAATTTCCCTTTTCCACACCCCACTACCTCTCCTTATCCACCACAGAGGCCGTTCATGAGCTTCTCGTAGGATTGTTTCACACTGGATCGTCACAGCGTTGATGCGTCGTAAGAGCTTTATACAGAGCAGGTTTTTTAATTAACCTCTGAAACACTCCGTTCATCTTGGCTCTGACGAATGTAGGTGCGCTGTGGGACTTGGTTTGCAGACTGGTGACAGTGACCAGCACACCCTGACTGGACCTCGTGGGCTAATTGTGATAAATCTTAGTGGGTTAAAAGCGTATTTTAATCAGGATCCAAACTATCAGAGGAGATGGATTTGCTTTGTCACAGCACTGATTCGCTTGAATTAGTCCGATGGTTACAGGCAGCATTCTCTTTTGGCACTTGACACACGTAATTTATCCATTAAAGACACTCGAGAAGAGGGAAATCATTCAGGTGAAGGTGTACTGAAAGAGAAAATGGGCTGACTTGATAAACAATTAGGTAAAGTTTGTCCATGGATAATGACTTTGCAATGCCACTTTTTGTACGTGTCCTTGAACCCCCAACAGAAATACAGGGCATGCTGATCAAGTAAGATACATAGATTCATTTTGTGGACTTCAGCCTTGCAGTAAGGGTTTCTCAATACTGTGAAATTTGCAAACTATGAATGATGTGAATAAATGGCAACCAGTGAAGAATTCTACATCACAGTATCTCTGTTGTTGTTTCTATCAAAATTTTCTCTTGAGAATAAGTCCCCATAGTAATTCACATCTCTCTGCTAGAGTAGTGTTTCTCAACCACAGGAGGACTTAAAAGTATTTAAATTAATACATTATTATTAATATATCAGTGTTATGTTAGTATTATTTATATACTATTATATTTTTAATTAATATTTTAAATTGGCGTTTAATTTTATATTTTCAGGTTTCATTTTAATTTTTTGTTACAATTTTAGTATTTTTTTACATGCTTTTGTCATTTTTTTTTTTTTTTAGTTTTTGTTCTTTTTAAATATTACTATTTATGTTTGATTTGTTTTTATTTCAGTTTCACGTTTGTGACCCTGGACCACAAAACCAGTCTTAAGTCGCTGGGGTATATTTGTAGCAATAGCCAAAAATACATTGTATGGGTCAAAATTATTGATTTTTCTTTTATGCCAAAAATCATTAGGATATTAAGTAAAGATCATGTTTCATGAAGATATTTTGTAAATGTCATACAGTAAATATATTAAAACTTAATTTTTGATTAGTAATATGCATTGCTAAGAACTTCATTTGGACAACTTTAAAGGCGATTTTCTCAATATTTTATTTTTCTGCACCCTCAGAGTCCAGATTTCCAAATAGTTGTATCTTGGCCAAATATTGTCCTATCCTAACAAACCATACATCAATGGAAAGCTTATTTAAAAATTGACCCTTACTTAACTTTAACTTCAGCTTTTTAAATTTGTTGCCAAAATTTCAGTTCCAAAGCAACATTTTTATTTTTTAAAATCTAATATTTATAATTTATTTCATCTTAATTTTAATTAACAAAAAATGTTTTAATAGTTTTACTTCATGGTAATAACCCTGTAATGTATTCAAATAATCTTATTACCTCCTATTAACTCTCATTGAAGAACATACAGTTTTTCAGGTGCCTTTGAGTCAAAAATTGAGAACAACTGCTTTATGGAGTTTCAGATCTGAACAATGTATTTTGATATGAACTGTATCAATTCTACAAACAAATTATCTGCACTCAGATATCCACAAGTATTACTCTTACTGTCCTGCATGTCAACTGTTGTATCATTTTTTCTATTTATTTCTAAGTATTTTTAGGAGAAATGTCTAAAATATAACTGAGGACTCCATTAAGTCTTAAGAGCTAAGAGGAGTCTGTGTGCAATAACATTTTCCAATGGGCAGCAGAGCATTGAAACTAATGGAAGACTGATATAGCCCATCAAAACATTGCGCTTTTCACACTAAAATGGATGAATCCAATAACTGCGTTATCAGAGGTTTTATAGGACTGTAGCTGGATATACACTAGAAGCCTCACTTTCTCACAAGTGAATGCCATCATCTTTCTTCTCTATATCTTTTCATAACTGTCCACTTCAGCAGAGTTGAACATTAATAATGCATCTAACCATCTACAGTAGCTAAACAGAAAGGTCAAAGAGACCTTCTCTTTAAAGGCCTCCACACACACACACACCCTATTAAGAGTCCAAATCAGCACAACATGGAGTATAACATTTACGTTCTCTTACATATTCTAATGAACCAAATTATTAAAGAACTTCTACAGTGGCGTGCTTTGCATTTTCTGTACCCTGGTCAGCGAAACCCAGAAACTGACTGTGCTGTTTGTGATCTTATGTGCTATAAATCACAGCTCACTTGCCTTCACTCTTTCACTTTTAACTTTCAATCATCAATCCTGAGCACATCAAGGCAGGTGATGTGTTGAAATATTTATTAATCTAAATTCAACCTCTATCTTCCTCCAGGGAATCACCAAATTGGAAGTATTATCTTAGTAATTTAAAGTCTACGTTTATCTCAGCTGGGTGCCATGATGTGTCATATAGCTGTAAGAGATCCAAAGCAGAATGACAAACGTCGAACTGGAAGTGCAGACAGACTGCTGTCTGTACCTGTCACTTAAATCCTATTCATTTAGACTGAGCGCTGGCAGGTCATCTGTAATTTCTGAAATCGCCTCCTGCTATGATTGGACTCAAGAAAATCAACCAGGAAGCAGTAGTATTGCTAAAAGGCTTCTTTTTATGTGCATGTAATGGCACCTTTTTCACTTTGTGCTCTTGCATGGTGGGAACAAGTTTATTACCTACAGGCATTGTAAAAAGACATTTATCTGATCTTTTTTTTTTTTTTTACAGCATACTGCAAAAACAGAGGTATTTCTGGTCCCACAGTTTGAAAGATTGACTGAAAGTGGCAGCAGCTTTATTGCTTTATTTAAATTCTAAATCTGTATTCAAATTCCAAAGACTTTTATTGTTTGTCATTTCCATGTCAAGCTGTACATGCTAGTTTATTTGATTATTATTATTATTGGATAAAATATGCACTGTTTTCCCAAAAGGAAGATGCAATAAAATAAATGTACATTAAAATACATGAAGCTGAATCTGTCCCACCAGTGCACTAGTTTCTATTAAAAGAAATGGCTGCTTATGCAATTCTGGTAAATGGCTGGGAGATAAAAATAGTGCCTCCAGGTACAATGAGCAGCTGAGGAAATAAGAGTTCGGGGAACTGCTTACGAAACACAAAACAATCAAAAGAGGTCACAGTGTGTCTGTCTGCCATCAGCAAAATGTACAATGAAAACTAATATAATTCCAAACACTCTCTTATCTGTGGCCGAAAGAAAAGTAAGTAGAATGTTGTTGTTTGGTTAAAAGATGATATTATGAATTAAAATATTGTTGTGTAACAAACCCAAGCTTTCTGAAACTGCCCACAGATTCAATCCAGACACACTAAAGATCATTAAAACTGTGGAGAATAACATAAAAGAAGGGGAGAGACTGAACGAACTTCTCCAGAGGGGAATATTTTGGACTTATGCTCTCATAGCAAGATCTCTGTAAAGATTTGAACATTAATCTTTTTTTATGAACTTCTAATATCCCAATTATATCCACATATTCAGTTGTAAGGCGCTCTCTGAGGAGACCTTTGTGTTCACAATATCCTCAATTATGTTTAAAATTCTGTTTTAAACTACATTACCCATAATTCAACAGAAGCAATTAAGGTAATAACTTGCTCTAGGCAAATTTGTTCACTGGATGTAAATCACACCCTGTAACTGATGTGATTTAACCAGTGAATGGTGTTGGCAGGAACACAGTGGTGGTAAGTAATTAAACGCTTTTGATTTCACACTTTTAATTATCTTCAGAAATACAGCCCTGTTTGAAACTGGAGTCATTGTAGACTATATAGGTTTGAGAAAGCCAAAATGAAAAAAGGAGCAGTTTTCTTATCTTTACCTTAGGGGAAAATCCTGAACCACCACGTTTAATAGGATTCTGCAAATGATGTGCCTGTGAGGCTTTCAAGAAAAAATGTTGTGATGTGCAACCAGACAAATAGGTTGAGGACATTTATATTCTCTAATTTCTTACTGCCCTCAGCACAAATTGTTGTTTCTTCATGGAAGAGATCTAAATTTAAGAAACAGTTGGATTCATAAACACAAAGTCAAAGCAAACAGATATAATTTTATCTTCATTTTACACACAGCAGTGAATCCAGTTTCATAAGACTTGTGCGAATGTCACATGAGCAAGGTTTTGACAAGTGGCTCCCGTCCTGTGCATGATGGTCTGACCTGTCAGCTGTCACTGACAGACTACTCATTATGTTGAGTCATTTTATATTCTGCAGTCCTGCCAAAATAAGGAGATGTTGGCTATTCTAGGTTCATGATGAGGGATTTGAATTAGTTCCTAAATCATTTCACAGTCAGGTCATTACTATTGTGTTTTATGCAAGCCTGGATAAATGTCCTCAAGTAGCCTACGTTATTGTAGCCTAAAACATGCAATAAAAATAATAATAATAATAATAAAAATTCTTTGCTTTCTTTCCTTAACCTCTCCCTGTCTAGTAAGTATTTACTCTGAACAATACCTGAAACGTTGTATTATAAACACTTCCTGTGTCTATTTGCCTCTTTATAATGAATTGTTTATTGTATTCCTCAATTGTAAGTCGCTTTAGATAAAAGCATCTGCTAAATGAATAAATGTAAATGTAAATGCAACAAATGCTATTATGATTTTACTGCATTCATTATTCTTGAATATTGAGTGTTCCAGCCCGGTCTCACGAAAATGCTTATAACGAAAACTCGTGGTATTGATACGCAAAAATGGACTTTGGCGTACATATGATACGAACGTGTTTGGCGTGCATATAATACTCAGTCTTCGCGTGCATATGATACGAAATTTGTTGGCGTGCATATGATACGCATCTACCCCACAACTCTAATCCTACCCATCGCGTAGCATACTGTATACATGCCAAAGTCCATTTTTGCGTATCAGTACCGGGAGTTTTCATTTTTATTTGGCGTACTATTTATACGCACATTCATGAGATCGGGTAGCAGCATTCTTGGCTCTAGGCTGTATTTAGGCCTACATTAGTATAGTCTTTAGGTTAGGTAAACTACCATGAAGAAATCTAATCTGAGAGAACATTTGCTTCAGAAATCTTGAAGTCTTGAATGACCATTCAGAAAATGTTACAGATACAAAATATGCCAGCTCCAAATTAAAAACACAAATTAGGAACCATGAGAAGCTTCTGGTCAAAATCTTGCAAAGTCTCAATAGAAACAAATAAACAAACAAACAAAACCTTGAAGCTTGAGGTCTTACCTCTAACTATAGTCCTCACATTGCAAAAAAAAAAAAAAAAAAAAAAAAAACTGCCAATAAATTGCAGAGAAATTGCAAAAATGTGTCCTTAACAGCTCGTTAGGCTATCAACAGCGACAAAAACATACACACCAAAAAAAAAAAAAAAAGATTTCAGTTCAGAAGGTGACTCAGATTCGGTAATCTCTGTAATCGATTCAGTTTAGTGAAGCATTTGTCATACAGATTCAAACCGGTAACTCGTTTATTTGAACTATTCTCATTCATTTGGAATGGCTGCGAACAGGCGACTGCTAAAGTCGTGTGAATGCGAAATACGTTTTGAAAATATTTTATTAAATAGGCTAGGCTACAAAGCGTAAGATATCAGTGAATAGGCTACTAAAGATAATAGTCTACAGTTTTTTTTTTTTTTTTTTTTTAAGTTGTAGCACTTTAAGATAATTTCGAAACAGTATGACGAAATCACGACTTGGATAGTAACGTGGCAGTATTTGAAAAGCACTCTGAAGCGTGGGTTCGAAACCTCTTCACAGCACGTGTTTTGAACGCTCCCAACTTTTCTCGGGTGGCGTTGTAGGCTATGTTTGTTTGTCTGTTGAGTTGTCCTTTGTTTCCAAGAACAACAGACGTTTCTTGTTGTCAATATTCTGAGGTCCATCATGGTAGGCTACTTTTATTATATTCAAAATAGACAGCAAACGTACATCTGAGGTAAAACACAATTTCTTTGGGCGTGGTGCTCAAGATTAGGAAGCCATTCGATAGAAAGCTTGAAACACTGTGGTAATTAAAGCTATTTTTCCATGAACGTCACTTTTTACCATAGCTCGTAAGATGTTCAAGTAGCCTATTGCAAGAAAAGTGTTATTGTTTTACAATAGAAAAGTTCTTCAAACACGAAACGACTCTAACTGTCTATCTAACGATGTAGCCTGCAGAAGGTACCACTGACTGAACGAACCTATTACGGAATTATTCCACTTGAAAACGCAAGTGAACGAATCTTTGTGGTGAACCGATTCAAAAGATTCGAATCACTGGAATGAATCAAAATCCCCACCACGAGCAGTCAGTGAGATGCGGGTGGAGCGAGCGCACCATCAGCCTCCGGAGCAGCGAGCAGGGCTCAGCATCCAATCAGCGCAAGGCGGATGTCTTATAGCTGCTGTGTGCTCTTCACTTTTACTCACTGCAAAGGCGACTGATCCACTGAACTATCAACAAGTATGGTAAGTCATTATGAAACAATCAATGTATTATAAAAAGGCTAACTTTCTAATCTTTTTCTATTTGAAACCACACATGAAAAGGGTAAATGCAGTAAGTTCGTAAATATAATTCGTTTTGGAAAGTGCTGGGGATTTGTCTTGTCTTTATATGGTCATGCAATGTTTTTGTTGCAATATTATTTTGATTACTCGGTGACTCTTTGTTTCACTTCTTTTCTCGTATTCAGTCAGTTGTTAGCAGGGCATTTACCAAGTCCAGCCTCATACGGCAGCCCACCTATACCGTATAGTCTCTGTTTTTGCCTCGTACATTTTCAGTATAAAGTATTTACCAGTAGCACAGCCGTCGTCTTGACCAATAACGCTGAGAGAAGAGAGAGAGAGAGCTTGAGATAAAATATAATATTCAACCTTTTCTTTCTTGTTTCTTTTTAATAGTTCGCTCAAATAGTGTCAAAGGTAGGCTATATGATTCTTGTAGCCCTAAGTCTAAATCATACATAGTCGGCATAATTCTAGCTGTTTTTTATTCCGCTTTACAGCTACATATTATGACATTGTTCTCATGTGTTATTTTCATGTTATTTTAGAAGATATTGATATATTTTTTCTTGAGGTTAAAGTGCCTTACCTCAGTAAAACAAACAACAACATAAAAAACACCTCTTGTCAGACTCGCGAGGGAAACATGAATGTCTAGTGAGCTCCTTCTATTAACAATGTAGTGAAGCAATTTGAATATTCACAATTGATTAAAGTTAAATGTTTGCAAGTTAAATTGCCTGTTGTTGACACATTTGGCTTTTAAGTTCATGTAAGCTTAAAAAGGAGACAAATGGCATGTTTTTATTCAAGTATATTAACTCATTTGATTATGCTAAGATAAAGCATCCTATACAACGTTACAGTTTAAGCAGGTTTTGTTTCCATTATAAAAATATTGATGCTTTTAATGCTAAAGAAAACCTGCCAGGTATAATTATCAACGTTTCTAACATTTTTAATTGTGGTTGCATTAGCTATTTTTCAGTGTGGTTTCTATAGGATGCTTTTAAAAGGCTCTTCTGTGACAATATCTAACTGCAACCAAAATGCAACGTGCTGTGCTTGCTGGAGCTGTACTGTCACAATCTCACTCTCTTTCGCAACACACCGTAATAGATGAGCCATGTACTTGCATCCTATTGCATTCTAAACGTGGCATGTGGTTTTAGCGTCCATCACAATAATCAACTTCTGTTACCGAGCTGCTGCTGAACCAGCAATAAATCCTGAGCTGTGTTGCTTATTGCTCACTGTATATTGCCAGTGAATTAATCTTTTATTTCGACATTTTCAAGATGATGCATTCCACACGTCTCGAGTGCTGCCTGTGACAAAGTTTCACTGGAAAGAATGGAAGTCGCTTCTCTGCAGCATGCGGTCGGGATATTAATATTAGCTACCTGCCTTACGGCCACTTGTAAAATGAGTTGCTGTCTCAGCAGAGGGGGTTTTGACAGAGTACAAGCTATCCATGTAGACTGGTTCCTCAAAGGGCAGTCGTGATCTGATTGATCGGCTCAATGTAAGGAGTTCATTGTTATGATCTGTTCTCAAATTAAGTATTCCTCTCCATTCATGCAAGTTTAGAAACCTGAAATGAAAATCTTGTGATGTTTTCCACACCCTCATGTTGTTCTGACAGTGTTTTATTTTCATTCTTCCATGACACAAACAACACAGAAGGTCTAAGCCGCTCCAAGCTTTGTTTGAATAATCAACTCTAATTTAATCATATTTTTTCACAAGACTTGAAATATAGTTTTGTGATACGCCTGAAGCTTTTTTTTTGTCCTTTTTGAAGTTTGTCAGTATTAAAAACAACTGGAATATTCTGCCTATTTCCTCTATTGTATTTCACTGATGGGAGAAATTCAGATTCATTTTTTTGTTCTATCATTAGAGTTTCTAATAGCCATTAATGAGCATTGTGTTTCTATGGAGTAAATGAGAAATTGATTTGTTTTGTTTTAATAAATCAGTCCTTTCTCATATAATGAGATTATATGCAGCATAACAAATGTATTTATCTGCAAGATTATGGGACTTAAATAAAATTGTTTTGTCATGGTTGGAGCCATTTCAGGTCAGAGCACTCTGTGATACATTGCTTTGCATGTTACAAAGGATAATGTAAAGTAATTCACCAAAAAACAAAATTCTGTCATCATTTACTTACCCCCATGTTGTTCTTGTCCTTTTGATGAATGTCGGAAACCAGATAGTTTCGGTTACCATTGACGTCAATTGTAAGGAAAAAAAAAAAGTTTGAGAAAATGATGACGGAAAGTAATTTTTTGTGTGAACCATGCCTTTAAAGCAACCTTTATTTCATATTTAAATTGATCAAATATTAATTCATGCTACTTCACATCAACGTCTTTTTGTGTGGGTGATTCTTCTGTTCTCCTTTCATTCTTGCAGTTTCCAGACTTGGCAGGAGGGATGTTAAGTGAATGGAGCCTTCTTCACATCGTTCTTCTGCTTTTGGCTTCTAATTAAAGCTTGGCTGTTGAACATTTCCCTCTCAAATGTTTAATTGCCTTTCAGATGTTGATGGACTCGTTTGGATTCTCTCCAGGACACTTACAATGACTTCAAACACCTGAAAATTATAAATCACTACTCCACATGTGCTCACAGGGCGTTAATAAGGAACTCTCATTGTTGGAATGACACCGTGACCTGTAATGTTTATTCATTAATTTTTCAACATGACTTGGATTAACAATGACTGCCCTTGAACTGTAGAGCATTCAGAAAGTAAGAAGCTGGACATGACTTTCCCTGGAAGGGCTCATGTGTCAAGGAAAGTCTTCATCCCTCATGGCTGTCCCCTTATCTTGAGATTCGTTTTAGCTGTGATTTGTTTGAGTGCAATGGGTTTTGCGTGTCCCAAGAGTTGCCACTGCTCCGAGAGGAATGGCTTGACGGTAGTGCAGTGTTCCTCTCGCAACCTAGAAGAGATTCCCTCCGACCTTCCTCACGATACTGTGTCCCTTCTTCTGTCCTCCAATCACATCACCAAAATCCCAAACCAGGCTTTTAAAAACCTTCCCTGGCTCCAAGAGCTGGACTTGTCAAGGAACGCCAT
>JAFVLL020037737.1:0-30793 GCA_021397915.2 Tor tambroides | reverse complement strand
TTTTTTTTTTAGATTTTGCAGACACCATAAACACCTTTAAAATAAACTGGCTGAAGAGATGCCTTGCAAATCCGACGTCATTATGGTTTTTCATTCCAAATAATATATTTAATAAAATTGGTGGCCTGTCCTTCTTATTGAAATGCCCTTTTTTTACCCAGCAAGTTACCCATTGCCTTATCGAATTTTCATCAACAATGTCTTATTTCTTGGAAATTGTGTTTTGTCCATAGTTTTTCTCCACACAAAGTTTTCCTCTGGAACAATGCTGATATAACTGTCAGAAATAAGTCAGTTTTTTTCTCTAAATGGTTTAACAACAATCTTAATTGTATTCTATCTGTGTTAGATGATGTTGGTAATATTTTGACTTATGGGCAATTTCTTAATCGCCATTGCTTTCCTGTTCCACCAAAAGAATACAATACATTAATAAAAGCTATACCAACAGGTTTAATTCAGCTAGTTAAAAATCACTTAAGGTTTAGTAAGAGTAATATGCATCCTGTTTTGTTTTTGGGTGGTATTAACTTTTTAGATAAGAAGTGTAACAACAAACATATTCTGAAGCTTTTTCAAACAAAAAGAAAGATTACTCCAAGAGGTAAATTCTATTGGAATTCATTTATAACTGATATAAATTGGAAAAGATCTTGGCTTTTGTCCAGTAAGTTTTGTATATCTAACAAGGTTAAGGAAGTCCATTATAAAATCCTTCACAAAATCTATCCTGTTAATTCCTCCATTTCTAAATATTCTGACGTTGATGAGAATTGTTCATTTTGTGGTCTTATAGAAGAAACAGCTGCCCATTTATTTTTTGATTGTAGCATTACTAACAAATTTTGGGTTGAGTCCTCTTTGTGTCTTCCACTTTTCCTTGCTGAATTCAACTCTTAGACTTATAAAAAAAAAAAAAATTTTTTTTTTTGATGTTTTATGATGATGTGTTTAAAGACACGATAACTTTATTATGATGTTTTCTCTTTATGTGAACGTAAACCCAGATTTGTCTTGTTGATGTAAGTGCAAATATTGTCAAAGATACAGTTTTATTTTCCCTGATGTTGTTTGTATTATATGTTTCTAAAATAAAAAAAAAAGAAAGAAACAAATGAATATACAAATTCCATAAAGTTGCTAACTAAAATAAATATAAGCAAATAAATACATAACGATTCTAGTTTCAGATTTTTTTTTGAAAATGAATGTTTAAAGGAAAAAATTAAAGATATTATTGAAAAATATAAAACAATTGCAGATTTAGAAAAATCATATGGAAAGAATTGGGAATTAATGAAGTTTGATATTAGAACGGCATTTATTAATCAAGGAAAATTGGAAACAAAAACTAAAAAAGAGTCTTATAAAAATCGCTGGTTAGCCCGTCATTGCCTGGAGATTTGTTATTCTTTAATAAGTTAATGCACTTAATACAAAATATTTTTTGGCCTTGAAAAAAGAAACTGTGATTTTGCCTCAGTTTCAAAATTAATGATTAACAACAAATTAGTAGATAATTCCTCAGTTATTTCGAAATATGTTGCTCAGTTTTTTAGTAATTTGTATTCTCCCATATCAGCTACTTCCAACATTGATACTTTTTTAAATAGCTTGGTGAGTGATACCAAAAAAATAGACCAGAACTTTCAGAATATTTGTGATAAAGAAATAGACATTGAAGAGTTGAGAGAGTGCAGTAAATAAGACTCTTTCCAATGAACTTTCACCTTTTTTATTATTAGTATTTATAGAAGCTATACAAAATGGTGAATTGCCTGTTTCATTAAAACAAGGAGTTATAACATTGATTCCCAAACCTAATAAAGACAAGTTATTCATTGAAAATTGGAGGCCTTGCTGAATAATGACAGTAAATTGTGTGCAATGATTTTTGCAAGAAGACTGAAGCAAGGTTTAGACAAAATAATTGATATAGAGCAATCTGGGTCTATGCAAGGCCATCATATAAGGAATAATATTTGACTAGTCTTAGATATGATTGATTATAATCACTGTATTGAGGATGATAGTTTTATTTCATTTACTGATTTCTGTAAAGTTTTTAATGTGTCATTAAAAAATGTCTACAAATTTATAAATTCGATCAGAGATACAGTAAAAACCATACAGTAATGAGATCGTCTGCTAACAAACAATTCAAATTATGAAACCTTTTGAAAAGAGATGATCTAACAAAGCGTCATTTCTACTTTCATCATTTCGCATTCATTTCTACTGGGTCATTTAGAATCTCCTCAAAACTGATTATGACATGATGACACCTAATATTACAAATATTACTAAAGATTGTATGCAAGAAGCACACACTTGTTGTCTACATGTTAAATTTGATGTCATTTTTGTTTAAAACAGACAGTTTGTGAGAAAGGATGGGAAGAAAATGATGTCCAGTAACCTGCAGTTTGATCAGCAGAAGCACAAGAACAAGGAGAAGAGACAGATGAAGAATAAACAGAAAGAGTCACAATCCAAAGCATCAAGAGATACAAATACAGGGAAACTTGTTAGATGCAACAGCAAGGAGCGTCTGAATCCTCATTGTAAGTATTGTTAACTCAAACTGCCCTGATAAATCCTGTAAATGGCAAAGTCTTGTTTTCCATGATCATAATCACCACCGTCCTCATGAAGTTGATTTAAACCTGCTATAGTACATATACTGTATGAACTGTATGTGAAGATATTTCATTTTTTATCTCCAGTCGCTCGTGATCCAGTCAGAGCTGTAGAGTTTCGTTCTGAGAAGGTCTAGGCCAGGATGAGGTGAGCTTATGTTACTGACATGTAATAATGACATAAATGATCACATTCAGTATTAATATTTATTAATAAATATTTATGCTGTTATAGGATATAACAGTTAATCTCCAGTATGTGACAGAGGTTTGGTCACTATCCTGGACAACTCTCTTCAATCCATTTTTACACATTATAAAGTTACTTGTGTCCTCCATGGCTGCGCATACGGAGTTCTGCTTGTGTTCATATATCATACACTTCTATTTATTTTCCTTAAATGCTTTTATTTTTTCTCTGTTTTTGTAGTTATCTGTCGCCTTTATTTAGTCTGCTGTCTTGTTTGTCTGTTTTTTGTTATTTTCATTTTCTGAAAATCAAGGAAGACTTTTTGTGAAGCCTCAAAATCTGTAAAATTAAACCAGGTTTTTTTTTTTTTTTTTAACACATATGTTACTCTTTCGTAGTGCATCTGAATTGTGGAGGTAAATACAGGGAATACTTTTTTAATCAATTGTTACTGGTATTGTTTAAATAATATCATATCAAATGTCTGTCATTCCATTTAGGATAAACTTAATACTGATTTTTAGCAATGGAAGAACAAATACTAATAGATGATTAACTTAAGTGTCCTAATATACCTGTTTTTGACCTAAATTTATATTTATGGAAGTGTCTGGAAACTCCATTTTAAGTTACTTATCTGTAAATTACAATTTTCATAGGCTAAGTGTTTTTCTACTCTAAATGTCATTCAGGTCAAGCGAACAAACAGTGTTAAGAAACTAGTACCATATCAGTAATCATGTAAATAATCAAAAGCACCTTGCATGTTGTATGTGTGATAAATTGCTAATGATTTTCTATAGTTTTCTTTTCGCAGTGAAACATCTCTCTTTCTTTTGATGATATTGTACTGTGGTTTATGCACTGTATGCATTTTGTCAAGTCTTCATTTTACATCACTGTATTTTTGCACATTATAACTTATTTCTGCTCCATTGACTTTATTTTATTAATTGTAAGGGTGTTTTCACATAGAGGCCTAGTACACTTTAAATACACAGACTCAAACCCAGTTCAGTTAACGCAAACCAGAAACCAGCCTTGGTTCTTTTGTGGTTCGATTCAGTCTCGTTTTACGTCCCCTCACACCAAAAGCACAGAGGTCACTTTCAGCTGGTTCCCTTTCTGCTTCACTTTAGCTGAACTGTTTGATTCGTTTTAATATGAAAACGCCCTAAGTGATGGTACTTCGTGTTGTGTTGTATTTTATTACTATATATAGCACATTAATGTATTAAAGAAACTTTTGGCCAAAATAAAGCTTTAATCATTACCCAGATATTTTTTGTATTGGTATGTATTGATGTTTTTCTTACTGGAATTAAAGTGTGATGTTGCAAAGCATTTTATCTGCTATTTTTCTTTTACAAGTCATTTAATTACTTATCACATTCATCTGAAAACAGAAAAGCCTATCCGATAGATCATTTCTATCATTAGTTTGCATCTCACTAGCTGCTGTGAACTCTTTACTTACTATAGCCTTGGAGAACTGAATTCAGAACTTGATGCAACTAAAAGACTGTAATTTGAAACTTCACTCTGGATTTTTACTTGGTTTGCTTTAAAAAAAAAACTATATCAGAAATGAAGAATTAGATTGTAAATTGCATGTTCTGTTCACCGATGATGATTTGTGAAAAAAATGTAGAATAACTAACTTATAAATGAAACAATAATAAACATTTATAAACAACTCATTAAAAATGAGTTAGTTAACATTTAGTTGATATTAAAATTACATATGTGAAATAAGGGCTTATGGTGTTTATATAGCCTATATATATCATTGTTTATTGTACTCTCGGGTTGGATGGCCGGCGTTGTCATTCCGTAGACTTAAGCATTGGTACTTACTTATATATAAAGTCATTTTAGGTTTACTTCTCTCATATTTACAGCAGAATATCTTTCAAAAAGGTGTAAAGAATTATGGGCTTCGCTCACAGGACTATTATCTCTTAAGCATCCCTAAAGTTCGTACTAATATGGGTAAACAGACATTCAGTTATGCTGCTCCATTTGATTGGAATCAATTACAAGATAATTGAAAAAATCCACTAGATGGCGCTGAAGGCTCGTCTTTTATTCTGAAAAGGATTGGCTGCAGTTGTCAATTTGTCCGTATTTATATGCTCCTGCCAAAATTACATTTCAGCGTTTATGAGGGTTTATTGAATGCAATTTTTGTTAACTCAATCCTAAATGTTCACATCATACTGAATTATAATTGACTTTTTCAATTTATTACAGTACTTTATGTCAGTGGCTCTCAATTCCAGTCCTGGGGACCCCACTGCTCTGCACATTTTATATATCTTCCTTATTTAACACTGCTACGTTCAAGGATGTATGCATTTTTTTTTATTTTTCTAAATGCATCCTCCTGCTCCTTATTCCAAGTCTCCTAAAATAATATGACAGCTTTGTGTGCGTTACACACCAAAATCTGTATCTGAGAGCTATATCACAGGGGGAGATTTTCAGCAAAGAAAATTCTTTGTGCACAATGTTTAAATTGAACAGCAGTCTCCAGTCTGGCTGAACACAATAGCATTTTTGGGTCACCACACAAAACATCCCACAGAATATACATTAAAGCCATCTTTCCCCAAGATGGCAATGCAAGCTTGTTTGTTTTTTTTAAATCAGACAAGCTTTATCTGTAGCTGTCATTAATTTTCCAAACATTTAAGCCATAAAAGTTTAACCAAAATCAGAATCAGAATCAGAATGAGCTTTATTGTCAGGTATGTTTACACATACGAGGAATTTGTTATAGTGACAGAAGCTCCACAGTGCAACAGAGAGACAGCAACAGGACAGGACACAGATAATAAAAGAATAATATACAAATATCCAAACAGGCAATGTACAAAACAGCAAAAACACAATATATAATATAGACAATTAATGCAATAGATGCGAAAAATACAAAATACAAAAAATGCGATAGCCTATGCATTTACATAGGCCTACACTGATTTATACTTTACATTTAACATTTACTACTATACCCCATGACCCATGTGATATTTTTTACCACCCACCTGGCTAAAATGTTTTAATTCCTTCATTATACTTTTATATTCAAGCTTTCTATATATTTCTAATGTCTGCGAGTCAAGTCTATACGCCGAGTTTCAGTTCATTTTTGGGACCTGCTCCAGTTCACGGAGGCCGAGACGGCAGAAAACGCATTGAGTTTGTTTTTACGTTTAGTTGATAATTGACTAACCGACTAATACAATTTTCGTCACTCTTCTCCTCGACTAATTAGAGGGCAGCTACATAAAATATACTGAGTGAAAAATACTGACAAATGTATTTGCAAAATATTACTTCTCAACATAGGCCTATATCTAAATTTTTCCCATATTGCTTTCATGATCTGTAACTGAACAGGATTCCTTTTAGTGGGAATGCAGATATTGTTATATAAACAAAACTCAGGAAAAACTAAAGAGTTTGTCTTGTTTGAATAATTAAATAATTATCACACATGCTTATTCTGAACATAATGATCATTTTTAAGAATGAAAACAATAAAACAAAAAATTTTGTCGTAAATATTTTTGACTTTTTTACAGAATGGCGGGTTGTATTAATTGTAGTCTTTTAATTCGTAAAATGTCACATCAGAATGTCAGCAAAAAATCATAGAAACACACCAAAGATGCATCGTTCAGAGAAAGTAGCAGCTCTCTATTCAGTAGAGTGTGTCTGATTGTAGAATGTGAAGAGCTGCTGGATTCAGTGCAGCAGGATGAAGGAGAGCAGAGAACAGCAGAGGAACAGGAAGCTCTGAGTGACACTATTAGCACTGTTAGCACTCTGAGTGATGCTCTGAGCACCATTTACACTCTGAGTGACGCTCTCAGCACCGTTACACAGGTTCCCTGAACAGCATGAGGCATTCTCGACACCTCTAAATGATGTTTCAACATCACAGATAGATTTAGAGACACAGCCTTTTACAGCCAGCGACTGGCCTTCCAAAGTCCCTGATGAAAAGAAAAAAAACACAGGTTAGTCTAAGCTGGAAATAGGTAAATGTGATCTGTATGTGATCTCAAACATCAGAGAGATAATAATAATGATTTTTTTCTTTTCCAGATTCTCACCTGTTGCTTTAAAGCAGTGGTCTTCACTCCCTGAACAGCTCAGTATGTTTGAGCAGCCCTTCTCATCACAAGAGTAACATTTCTTTCCATTGGGGACATCTGAGGGAGCTACAGGATGAAAACATGTAGCTTATTGTTTTATTTTCTGTACAAAATATAACATATAATGGTATAACACTCCATTCAGTCAATTCACAACTGACAAGCTGCACCCGTAATAAAGGTGCTTCAAAAGGTTCTTCACAGCGATGCCATAGAAGAACCATTTTTGGTTCCACAAAGAACCATCCCTTTCTTACTTTTTTATAATTTGAAGAACCTTCTTTCGCCACAAAGTTTTGTTTTGTGAAACAGAAAGTTTCTTCAAATGTTAAAAGTTCTGTATGGAACCATTTAGACAAAAAGGTTCTTCTATGGCATCGTGAAGCACCTTTATTTTTAAGAGTGTATTGTATTTCCTGATGTCCCTTGGAAGTAAAATGAGTGTTGACCTTGAAATTATTTTTTTGCGTATGGTCAGTAAAGCACAATACCTGGAGCGTCTTGGACGTTACACTGGTCTGTGTCACAGCACGCAAAAGATGTCTTTACAGTGCCGATGTTCATGGACCCAATTGCACAGTCAGCAGCACAATCTTTGTACTTCACTATACCTAAAACATGAATGATTCAGGAAAGACCAGTTCTCAACACTTTTCAAATATTGATTCAGTTTTAATACAAATTATACTGTTAGCATAACAATCTAAGAGAAACAAATGAAATAGCAGAAATCAAAAAGGAATATTCTGTGATTACATTTTTAAATTCTGTGAGGAAATCAGAAGTTCTATGAGAAGTTACATTTCCAGTGAAGCAGCACCAGGAAAAAAAAAACACCAGTATCTCCATCAGTCAAAAATAACTGAATTTCAATCCATCATATTGGACTTACCAGCTTGTATCACTGTTGTAAAACTCATGCACTTGGAAAATCCACTGGGACATGTTTTTAGCTTTTGATTCGCACAAGAACCTGTCAAACCCATGCACTCATAACAGCTGAAAGAGTGTCCTTCAGTAATAAAAGAGAGAGAAAGACAGTGAGAGAGACACCAATGATCCATAACTGTACCCATAACATTACAAACACTGTTTGTACCTGCAGTGAAAAGAATGAACAGAAGAAAAACTGAGATTTGTAGATCCATCTTTGATCAGGAGTTGAATGAAATGGTGTGCCTGTTTCGGTGCTCATTTTATAGCTTTGCAAAGGGGAGGGTCTTTATGAGCAAATGAAAGTTTAAGAGAAGTAGACATTACTATGAAACATCAGCTTACATCATTTACTTGCCAATGAATTATAAAGGGAGGTTTAAGGAATTACAAGGAATGTATAGTTTCTATTTACTTAAATATAGCCTACAGTATTGTTACAATGAGCTAAACAGTAGGTGCAGTTCATTGACTTACACCCAGACACTGGAAAAATCAGGAGTTAGGCAAAAAAAGTGTTAGATTTCTGGAGTTTATTTTTTAACTCTGACTTGTGTTATGGGACACTCCCTGGCTGTGTTTTATTTAGCCTATAGTAGCTTATAATATAACGAAGTTCATTAATTGGTGTTCAGGAGCGTGTTTTAGCACCACATCTGGAGTTAAATGTTGAGAAGTGCGCCACGACACGACCCTGGTTCTGAAGCACAAAGGACTAATAGAGTTACTTCGTCGTGATGTAGGTAAAAGCGTATTTATATATTAAAAAAACTACAAAATATTCGATAGGCTATTTTCTGACAGAAAAACGTTTTGTCGTAGTCAATTTTGTTGAACGTAACTCGTTATTTCTCCGTTTTTCCGAGCATGTGTTTTGTGCGGGCTTTTTTGTTTTGTTTTGTTGTTTTAGCTAACATTAGCTAACCGTCTCGCCGTGTTTCTGAGAAGTGGTGACTCAGCTCGAGAAACATCCTGGGGTGCGTTGCGTTTCCCAAAAGCTTCGTTAGCTAACTATGGTCGTTAATTCCATTGAACTCTATTGGTAACGACGGCACTTGCGACCATAGTTGTTTTTGGGAAACGCACCCCTGTTCAGCTTCCATAAACTAATGCTGACGAGGTAATATATGTTATCAAGTAATGCAGCCTTATGTCTGTCAGATAGCCTTATATTTACCGATATAAAGTTGGTTCGACGTTTGACGTTTTACATTTGTCAGAGATTTAGCCTCGGAAATCTATTTAGCACAATGACAATAAACATACTGAGTTCTAATTGTTTTCAAATGTAGAAGAGAACACACAATGTGTTTTATATGTTTTAATCTGCCTTAAGGTATTGTAACTGATAGACCTTATTATAATGTAATAGTGCAAGATAGGGACCGTCTGCAAAGTGCAAAACGAAGACCAAAAAGCACAATTAGTCCATCTAAATGCTTCACTTGTGAAACGTAGGCCTATAAAATATAAATTTTTGTCTTATTGCTGGTTCATACAAGAACATTTAGATGTTGGTTTTATTCACAGAACTATAGCACAACAAAAGTTATTGAAATGAAAGGACTGAGAAAAAGCTTGCAAAGCATAACAAAGATTGTGCAGTTTACCGCCCCCTTGAGGAAGATATTTCACTTGTTTTGACCAAGTTTGACATTCAGAAGTTTAAATAAATTAGTTTAGAATGCACACAGTTTGATATCTACACTTCAAGCGGTGTGTCTTGTTACTTGTTCAGAAAACAGTATTTACAGCCATCTTTTACTATCATATGTAAATCAGGATTCACGCTATTGAATTAAATTTGAATCTGTTAACACATTTATTTTTAAAACATTAAGTATTCCATCTCAACTTCAAAGGGTGTGTCTTGTTCCTGGTTCATAGACGAACATTTAAATGTTGGTTTTATTCACAGAACTATAAGACAACACATGATATTAAAATGTGAACAAGTACATAAGACAAAAAAAACTTATTGAAATGTAAAAATTGAGAAGATGTGCAGTACACTGCCCCCTAGAGCAACACATTGCAGCAATTCAGAAATGTGAATAAATTAATTTCAAATACACAGAGTCTGACATTTCAACCTCAAAGAGTGTGTCATGTTGCTGGTTCGTAGAACCACATTTCTATGTATCTTTTACTTTCATAAGAAAAGGATACATGCTATTGAATCACATTCAAACCTATTAACATATCATTAGAACATTTTATCTCATTTTCAAAGGCACTGATTCATAGAATAACAGACATCGGTTGTATTTGCAGAACTATAGCACACCACATAAATGTAAACACATCAGTCAATTTACGGTAATGAAAAATACAAATACTCTTTTATTTCAGCTTTATGGGGTGTGTCTTGTAATTGTTTCCTATAATGACATTTAGATGTTGGTTTTATTCACAAAAGTGTAACACAACAAAAGCTACTGAATTGAAAAAATGGAGAAAGAGCTCTAGAAGCTTCCCAAAGAGTTTGACATTTAAACCTTTAATAAATTAACTTAAAATCAATACAGTCTTCTATTTCAACTTCAAAGCGTGTCTTGTTTCTGAATTCTAAATGAACATTTCAATTCAGGTTTTACTCTCATGTAATTCAGGGCACATGCTATTGAATTTAGTTAAACAATTCCATACATTTTTTTTTTTTTTAAATAGTTGTTCATGAGTCCCTTATTTGTCCTGAGCAGTTAAACTGTCCACTATTCTTCAGAAAAACTCTCCAGGTCTCACAAACTCTTTGGGTAAATTGTACTAATTTTGTCTTCTGGGAAAAAATCTAGGTTCCTTCTGAAGCTTCTGATATAATTTAGATATTATTTTGTCTTGTGGACTATATGTAAACATCTTTGATGCAAAATATCTTACTCAGGACAGTACTAAAAAAAATAGCATGCATTTTGTGTGATCCCTCTTACAAAACATTAAAGTGTTTTTAAAGAAGCAAAATGCACTCTTTGAAAATGAGCTCAAAAATTTAATTTTTAACCAATTGATCTATTGGTTAATCAGCTCAATAAACAATTTAATTGGCTATTTAGTTTCAATTGAAAGTTTTTTTCTCATATTTCTGTGACTAAAACCAACATTAAAATATTCTTCTAGAAACCAGCAACAAGACGCAGCTTTCGAAGCTGTTATGGAAAACTGCATACATTTAAATGAATTTATTAACAGATTTGAATTTCATTCAATAGCGTGTGTCCTGAATTACATATGACAGTAAAACCTGAATTTGAATGTCCATTTAGGAATCAGAAACAAACAAGACACACCTTTTTAAGATGAAATAGAAGGCTACTCATAAATTAATTTATTAACAGATTTTATTTGAATTCAATTCAATAGCATGTATCCTGATTTACAAATAAGATTAAAACTTGCATAGAAATGCTCTTTTAGGCCCAATTAACAAGACACAACTTTTGAAGTTCAGATGGAAAACTGTATGCATTTTAAATACATTTATTAAATGTTTAAATGTCAAACTCAGTCAAAACAACTGCAGTATCTTCCTCTAGGGGGCAGTATACTGGAGACTCTTTGGAAGATTTCGCAAGAATGTCAATAGCTTGACTTCTGCATCTCTTTTGACAATGAAAACAACTTCAAAATATTCTTTAAGAAGTCTGTAACAAGACTCAGCCTTTGAAACTTAAGATAGAAGATTGTATTTATTTTAAACTAAATTATGTATTGGTTTTATTTTCTATAGTATGTGTTATTTTATAGTTCTGTGGCTTAAACCACCATCAAAATGTGTGTCTAATCTGTAACAAGACACACACATTGAAGTTGTGTAATAAAACTGTTATAAATTAACTGATTAAAAATTAGATGTTCAAACTCAAGTCAAACAACTGCAAAAAAACACACTTTGCCAGCTTTGTCTTAATTGTTGAATTTCAATACCATGTTCTCTATTATAGTTCTGTGACTAAATCAGATATACAAAGTCACACACCGTGAGGTTGATACAGAAGAGTGTATTTATTTTAAATTAATTAATTTATTTGTTTAAATTTCAGTAGCATGTACTTTTTTGGTGTCATACTTTTGTGAAAACAACGAACATTACGATCTTCTCAAAAGGACCTGGAATCAGCCTACTTGCATAACCACTGGATAATGGAATGATAATGATTTTTAATAGTTTTTCTTTTATTAATATATTTATTAATAGTAATAATACAATAATAACCACTATCACATATTTTGTTTACAATATTTCTTATTTAAGTTGAAGTTAGCGTTATAAATGTTTGTCTTTATATCTTTCAAAGACCTTGGTGTACAAATTGCTCTTATTTTGTTAACTGTACAAAACATTCCGATGAGAAACAATTAATCATTTTATCCTTTCACATGTACTTTGTAGACGGTCCCTAGCTGGCCTAAGCGCTAGCGCACCGCTGCTAGAGCCTTTATGCTTTGCAACATATCGAGGAGGATTAAAACAAATAAACTGCGATGTGTGTTCAGTTCTATATTCTAATGCTTTTCAGATAAGCCATTTTTTTTATACAGTTATACTCATCCACTAAGAATTTATTGAAGTTTTTCACGGCTGAATATCTGTCATCCAACGCTGAACCAGTACCCCCTGTCAACAAACTTGGCCCCCACTTTGGCCCCCCTAAATTTGGAATCATATCACACCAAATAATTTTGGGTGAAATGCGCAGTTTGTCCTGTAAACTATAGGGTCATTCTGTGTCAACTCAAATTTTTGATTTTGCTAATATTTTTTCTAAAGAAAGACAGATATGTACAGTGATGAAAGCCAAAATATTAAATGTCGTGGATGAATATTTACGGAGTAATCCACTATTTTGTAGAGGGGGGTCAAAATGGCCATTTTCACCTGAGATTGAGAGCCAAATTACAAGGGGGTAAAAATGACTTCAGAAAGATGGTAGCATCATAATATTATTTTTACACAGAGATTGGCAGGTCTGTTAGTAAAATCTGTTGACTTTAGCAATCTTTGTTGCATTATGTTTTAATGGTGGCCATTCAGATATGGGGAAACATCACTTTTCAAGTTTTTTCTCCAAGGTTTGCATGCCTTTAACTCAAGAAGTATTAAATATGTCTTAATGCACTTTTAGATATTGGGTTTTAACAAACTTTCCTTTTGGCATCTTCATTTTTAAGGCCCTATGGTTCTGTTTCAGCGATATTGGAATTTTAATATGGCTCCAGGAGTAAATTGTTAAAATGTACACATTTTCAGTGGTCAAAAACTAAATGTGGGTCAATTTGCAAAAATTTGATACTTCTTTTCTTTTAAAGAGGAATGTCTGAAGAACAAATAATGTTGAAACTAGAGATGTATCTCATTTACTTCTGTCAAAACAACTGCATTGAACATACCTGTCTGAGTGCCATAAATATTCTTTTTCCAAAGTTTGTGTGCCTATAGGGGCATCTGTCCACTAGATGGAGCGACTAGCTTACTAGTATTTTATTCTGAAAACTTCAGCTGCTGACATGAGGATGCATTATAGGCAAATCTCGTCAAATTCTGTTTTACTTTGATACTTCATAATGAGTTCCTAATAAACAGAGCTGGTCACCCACTATACTTATTTCCAATGCCACTATTTTCCCTGATTAATAATCATTGCTCTATTACATATTCAGGTCAAGACTCCAGCTCATCTTTTTTTCTCTGACAAAGAAAGAATCAAACAGACTTGATTGTATAGACAGTGGACTTTTAAAAATTATAGCGTTTAACCCTAATATTAGTAGTTTCAGATCATTTATACAGGTATGCTTGTGTCTTTGCCATAAACAAAAACAAGATCTTGTGAAAATAATAGCTAAAGCGAAAAAGGAAGTTCTAAGGTCATTTGTTCAAGCAAACTAAATGCCACCATCTCAAACGATTACATTAAATTGTCATATTGCCCTACATTATAAAACCAAAAACTGTAACGTTAAAAATTAATGATTTATTATCTATTTAAATCATTTAATGATCTCCCTGTTCTCTGTATACCATTAGAAACATTAAAGCCCTGAGCTATCGCTTTCAATGCCACTTGCCCTGGCTGGTTCTGACTTGCATGCCTCACCTTTTTTAATGCATCACATATTAGCTGAAATACATGCACACCTGTTATGAACCTGTATATGTGTATATATATAAATATATATATAAGGAGGCGAAAGGATAATGGGAAAAAATAAATAAATACATGAATAAATAAATATATACATACACACATATACAGGGTAAGTGTGCCGTGTGGGTGGGCTGGGTCTCTGGCACCATACGTCTCACTGTTTTAATGCATCACAAAGTAGCTGAGACATATACATGACAAAAAAAACCCTTCAGGGCAAGTGGGCCGTGTGGGTGGGCCGGGTCCCTGACCTGGGCTGCACTACACGTCTCACTTTTTTAATGCATCACAATCTAGCTGAGACATATATACATCTACACATTAAAAATATAATTAAGTAAATAATAAATAAATAAATAAATAGATATATAAGTGTGGCATGTAGGTAGTGGCCGGGGATGGCTGATGTTTGGGGAGATTGTGGGGCGGGGGGGTTGTCTTTGGGCCCTGTTGCCCAGCAGCATCTTCCCCTGGCACCCCCGCTGGGGCGTGACATAGGAGTTAAGTTCTGATATGTTGTAGCCACGGTGGGATCAGAGGCAACCCCCCCTCCAATTATTAAACATTTATTAATTTATAATTCAATACTAATATTATTAATATTATTATTTTTACTTGCCCTCTTCATTGTCCTCCACCCTTTCCCAGTTTTGATGAAATCATTATTATTATTATTAAAATTATTATTATCATTATGATTAATATTATTATGGTTATTATTGTTGCTAATAACATTTGTTGTCTTTATTATTACTATTATTATTATTCGTCTTTATTTTTTATTTTTATTTTTTTACACTACTTATATCTATCAATCTATTATGATGCTATTTCTGTTGTATGCTTCCTTCCCCAACCCTAGACACAATGACAGACACATGCACACACACACACACACACGTATGCTCACAGACATGAATGCAAATACAGGAGTTAATCAGAATGGACTTGGCATGCTGGCCATCAGTATATATGTTTATTTGTCTGTGTTCCTGCTTTTTGGCACATGTAAATATTGTCACCTTTTTCACTTAGTGTTTTGTTTTTTTGTTTTGTTTGTTTTTTCCCTTATATGTTTGGTCTATGGGGTTCTGTATTTGGTACATGTAAACATTGTCACATTCTTTACTTGCATAAAAAAAAGACACATTAAAGCCATCTTTTCACAAGATGGGGATGCAAGCTTGTTTGTTTTTTAAATCAGACAAGCTTTATCTGTAGCCGTCATTAATTTTCCTACACTGAATTATACTTTACATTTAACATTTACTACTATAGGCTACTCCATGTGATATTTTTTTACCACCCACCTGCCTAAAATGTTTTAATTCCTTAATTATACATTTATATTCAAGCTGTCTGTAGAGATATTTCTAATGTCCGTGAGGCAAGTCTATACGGCGAGTTTGTTGATAACTGACTAACCAACTTAATGTTTAGTGGACTATTAGGGGGAAGCTACATAAAATATACTGAGTGAAAAATATTGACAACTGTATTTGCAAAATATTACTTCTCAGCATAGGCCTATATCTAAATTTTTCCCTTATTGCCTTCATGATCTGTAACTGATTCCTTTTAGAGGGAATGCAGATATTGTTATATAAACAAAACTAAGGAAAAACTAAAGAGTTTGTCTTGTTTGAATAATTAAATAATTATCACACATGCTTATTCTGAACATAATGATCATTTATTTTTTTTATTAAGAATTAAAACAAAAACATTTTTGTAGTAAATATTTATGACTTTTTTTACAGGATGACGGGCTGTATTAATTGTAGTGTTTTAATTCATAAAATGTCACATCAGAATGTCACAGCAAAAAAAAAAAAAAAATCATAGAAACCCACCAAATATGTACAGTACAGAGAAAGTAGAAGCTCTCTATTCAGTCCAGTGTGTCTGATTGTAGAATGTGAAGAGCTGCTGGATTCAGTGCAGCAGGATGAAGGAGAGCAGAGAACAGCAGAGGAACAGGAAGCTCTGAGTGACACTATTAGCACTCTGAGTGATGCTCTGAGCACCATTATTTGCACCATTACACAGGTTCCCCTCGCAGCATGAGGCACTCTGAACATCTCTCACTGAAGTTTCAGCATCACAAATAGATTTGGAGACACAGCCTTTTATAACTGCTGACTGGCCACCGAAAGTCCCTGATGAAAAGAAAGAAAACACAGGTTAGTCTAAGTTGGAAACTTGTAAATGTGATCTTTATGTGATCTCAAACATCAGAGAGATAAAAAATGACTTTTTTTTCCAGATTCTCACCTGTTGCTTTAAAGCAGCGGTCTTCACTCCCCGAACAGCTCAATATGTTTGAGCAGCTCTTCTCATCACAAGAGTAACATTTCTTTCCATTGGGGACAATAGAGGGATCTACAGGACAAAAACATGTAGTGTTTCTGTGCAAAATATAACATCTAATGAAATAACACTCTGTTAGCTGCTTCATGCAATCTATTCACAACTGGCAAGCTGCGCTCTGTATTGTATAATTTGTATTTCCTGATCTCCTTTGGAAGTAAAATGAGTGTTGACTTTCAAGATTTATTTTTTTGCATATGGTCAGTAAAGTACGGAAGCGTATTGCATTCACTTGAGGAAAAAATATCTGCTCTGTTTTTCTGAATTAACGACTTAATTATCTCAGAATTACGAGATAATTTTTCATGAAAATTTTTTTTCCCTCTGTTTTTCTGAATTAACGACTTAATTATCTCAGAATTACGAGATAATTTTTCATGAAAAAAAAGTTTTTGCTCTGTTTTTCTGAATTAACGACTTACGAGATAATTAAGTCGTTAATTCAGAAAAACAGAGCAGATATTTTTTCCTCAAGTGAATGCAATACGCTTCCGTAGTAAAGCACAATACCTGGAGTGTCTTGGACGTTACACCGGTCTGTGTTACAGCACGCAAAAGACGTCTTTCCAATGCCGATGTTCATAGATCCACTTACGCAGTCAGCAGCACAGTCTTTCAGCTTCGCTCTACTACTGATGTCACCTAAAAACATGAATAATTCAGAAAAGACCAGTTCAACACATTATTCTGACAGAAAATATATTTATAAATGTCAAAATGTAGCATTTTCTCATTTCAAATATTGATTACATTTTAATACAAATTATATTGTTAGCATAATCTGAGAGAAACAAATTAATGAGCAGAAATACAAATAGAATATTCTGTGATTACAATTATAAATTAGCAGTTCTAAAGAGTTCATAAAGTTCTATGAGAAGTTACGTTTCCAGTGAAGCAGCACCAGTAGAAAAACACCAGCATCTCCATCAGTTAACAGTCAATTTCAATCCATCATATTGGACTTACCAACTTGTACCGCTGTTATTGCACTCATGCACTTGTAAGATCCACTGGGACATGTTTCTACCTTTTGATCTGCACAAGAACCCGTCAGATCTGTGCACGTGTAACAGCTGAGAGAGTGTCCTTTAGTAATGCAAGACAGAGACAGTGAGACATACAGATCTATATTTGTACCTAGTAACATTACAAACACTATTTGTCTTTGTACCTGCAGTGAAAAGCAAGAGCAGAAGAAAAACTGAGATTTGCAGATCCATCTTTGATCAGGAGGTGAATGAAGTAACATTCCTGTTTCAGTGCCCATTTTATAGCTTTTCAAAGGGGAGGGTCTTTATGAGAAAATGAAAGCTTAAGTAGACATTACTAGAAAATGAATCTTTAGCTTACATCATTTCCTTGGAAGTTAATTATAAAGGGAGGTTTAAGGAATTATGACTATTTAAACCAACTATCTTACCAAATCTTAAAGTAAGTTTGTCCATAAAATAAAAGCCATGGGTTAAGTGTTGTTTGGGCCCAATTATTCTTTAAATATTTTTTTTATGTTCTGCAGAAGAAAGTAAGTCATACGTACTTTGTTGAGTGATATAGGTATTTTGTTGGTGAGGATGGAATATTATTGAAAAACCAGGTCAATTTTAGTTTCTATGATCTTTTCACTTAATGGCATTGTTACAATGAGCTAAACGTTGAAGGATTACAATAGATGCAGTGCATTAACATGATTTTCACCTGCGCACACTGGTTTTTCCTGTTTCTAACGCCCCTAAATATTTTATAAGATCTCCTATTTCCTTTAAGTATGACGACCGTTATCAGTATCATTATATCTTCCTTAACTGCAAACATAACAGCAGATTTTGTGAATCCAGCTCCAGAAATACACAGGTGATATATGACAATACCACCAGATCTAAAAAGTCACTCATGTGATCCTCGAGAAAACGATCCCTATGGGTGAAGAGGAGGTTTGAACCACTGCTAGATCCATGTTTTTATGTTTGTTCTTCTGTCACATTCGGGGAGTAATTGCTACACAGTTTTATTAAATCAAAACAAAACCCACATTGAAAGACAGGAGTGCAGCAAGCCAAAACTTATAACAAGAAGAATTGACAAAGAACTGGACCAAAAAGGGAAACATAAATATTAACTGAGGGAGGAAACAAGGAACAGATAAGACTAATCAATAAATTAATGACTAACTATAGTAACTAAGGAAACCAGGACTAAACACAGGTAAGAATTTGAATCAGAACTACAACCAGAAATACAGATGATACTGTATGTGGCAATTTCTTTTTCTAGTTAACTATTTTCAGCCCTGTTGCACCCTGTGTTAGTCAGTCATAATGCAGTCGAACCAATTGAAAAAAACTTATTTTAACAAGTTTGTCTATTCATTTTAGATGAAAAACCTTCCAGACTCAAGGAGACGTTCAGTATCACATTTAAACTCACATTGTCCATGTTCGTTAAAATTTTTGCAATGCAAATATGGACATGTAAATGTGTTGTAAATGTGTATTGTTAGGGAAAACATTCATGTGTTTCTTGTAAGTCTCTACAAGGAGCATTTAAATATTGTAAATCAAATCATTTTTCAACATTTATGTTATCTTGTTGAATAAATCTATGCATGCAAAAGACAAAAATCTAAGTTGTATGGTCTGTTGTGCAAATGTCAGTTGGAATGCATGTACATCATGCACATGCCACAGATTTATTTAAATTACAAATACAAAATAACCTTTATGTGTTTGTGAATTGTATTGTATAAGCACACAAAACAACATATTGTGGATTTATAATGCATGCATTTGAAGGAGCTCTTCAAACTAGTATTTGTGGATTAGATTCATGCTGATGCACACAGTGGCATGAGTAGTCTTCTGAAATATCATAAATTAACGTTTACATGTTTTATAAACATGTTTATAGTAAAACAGCCTATTTTTACACTGTGGAAGAACTTGGAAAAACAAAGTGTCTGTTTGTATTGCTATCCTTTTATGTTCATTACTGACTCGTTTCAAGAAGCAGTTTAAACAGTTTAAGAAAACATTTAAGGCCAACTGCAGCGTTTAAGTAAACAGTTTAAACTAGATATACAGTGTTCTCACCAATCAATTTAATTGTTTTGTAAATATAAACAAATTTGGCTGGATTCAGCATACTCAAATAAATAAATAAATAAATAAATAATTAATTCAAAATAATAGTGAAAAAATTATATCCACGTTAAATTGTTTTGAAACAATGCACAATAAGCACGTGAACTGAAGAGTCCAGATCATGTCTCCTATTGAAAATGTATGCATTTCACGAAGAAGAGAATAAGATGACCACAGACTGCTGCACTCTAAAAAATGCTGGCTTAAATACAACCCAGTGCTGGGGAAATATTGGACAGAACACAAGCTAGGTTGTTTTCAACCAACAGTTGGGTTAAATGTTTAACCCGTCCTTCTGGGCAGGAACCCAAGTTGTTTTTAACCCACCATTTTTTAGAGCGTGAGCGGGTCAAATCTTGTGTAAAGTGAGATTTGTTTATATTTACAAAATACAAAACAGAGCAGGTCAGTGAAGACACTGGAGAGCTTTTCTTTGAACATTTGTCAGTTAAATAAAGGCAAAAAGCTGCTTTCCCCCAGCTTTTCTGGAAATGGGATTGTATAAAAAAAAACAACCCTTTGTATCTTGATGACATTTCTGAAACAAATGAACTATTTCAGTGCAAAACGTAATTAGGCTTTTGCACTGTTGGTTATCAATATGTTTATTAATTTAATAAATTTAGGCCTACTGAAAATAAAACATTACTGTGTATTGTTTTCTGCTACAAAAAGCCCAACTATGAAAGACTATTGGTTTGCATTCAAAACTGAAAATTACATCAGCAGCTGTAAGCAGTAAACATCCACCTTATTTTGCTAAGCAGAAGTATGATATTTTCTGTGAATGTGCGATACTTCCAGTTCATTAGCCGCTATAAATACCCTTATGAAAAATACATTTATTCAAGTGTATAGGCCTACTTCTTTTAAACTAAAAATAGGAAAGTATACTTTTAGTCTACTTTTTATGTATTTCTCAGAAATGGGCTTTCATATATTTAAAATATACTTAAAATGACATTTAAGTATATTTGACATACTTAGAAAAAGTCTAAATATATTTGAGCTATACTTGTGCTCCTAGAATACGTGTTTTCATTGTTTTATGGTAGGGGGCGCTAGTACACATTTTCTGCAGAATCCCCCCACCCCCATGCTTCCACACGATCATCAGACATAAAACAGCATCAAAACTGTGTAACGTTATGGAATAAAATGTCACCAACGAAGAGGTAATAATTACTGTCTAGCTTTGGGGTGTTGATTGACTCATCTACGCTTTGATTATCATTCTGAATCCAATTCATAGTCTTTTTTCAGCTTTTTGTTCAGAATGGTGTTTATTTTTTTATTTATGAAACTTACCCACATTCAAGTGTTTTAAAAAAAGAATGCATGAAGCTAGAATAAAATGTTTCTGTTTGCAAGCAGATACCCTGTTCTTTCTTTTGGTATTTTGTATGTTCAGATATTCATATAGGCTAACAAAATATATACAAATTAATACCTAATAGGGACATATACTGTAAGAGTATACTTTCAGTATAAAACTACTAAACTAGTAGTTTACTGAGAGTGTACTTCAAAGTGTACTAAAAATGCTACTATAAGTATTTAATTAGTAAACTATCAGTATACCTATAAGTTAACTTTTAGTATAATTGTAGTACAAGCTAAAAACATTGATGTAAACTAGTTGTGTACTCAAAGTTTATTACTGTTATACTTAAAGTATACTTAAAAGTATACTTTTATATATTAGAAAGTGGGCCAATTTAGTCCCAAGGAGTATAGAAATAGTACACTTACAAGTATACTACTAGTACACTGATATTTGTATACTTACTACATAAAGTATACTTAAAATATACTTGAACTTTACTTAAGTATACTTAATAAAATAAACTTTAAGTATACTACTTTTTGGTAAGGGTAACCAGAAAAATAACAAAATGGAGTAAACGGTAAAACTATTTGAGCTAAAAAAAATAAAACTAAAAAACCCCCAGAGTGTATGATTATTATAATCAAATAATATGACAAATACCAGTTTGCAATAACAACCAACATAACAGACTTCTTATTTACACAGGTAAAATAACTGGAAGGGAATGACACCGGAAGCCTCGCACATTCAAGTTACAAATGACCACGCCCACTCTTACATTAAAAATAAGGTGGATACTTGTCACCTCTCTACCCCATCAGTATAGTTTAAAATCAACGTATAATTCAAAATGCTTCCTGATATTTTGACAGACGCAAACAAGAAATAACATATTCAAACCTAGTGCATCAACTTTTATTTTACATTCTGGAGTGACAAACTCAGCTCCTATAAGGCCACTGTCCTGTAGAATTTAGCTCCCACCCTAATTAAACCAGTTTAAACCTATTAATCCAACTAATCAAAGTCTTTAGGATTTTTGCGACTTTGGAGCCTCCTACAGTTAAATGAGTGGAAATCACTGTGTTAAATTTTCATTTCATTAGGTCTATTTATTTATAAAGCACATTTAAAAACAACCCAAGGTTAGCCAAAGTGCTGTAGGCCTACAGATCAGGAAGCTCAAATAAAAAACAGAATCTATAACAATCTACAGGTGCATCTCAGAAAATTAGAATAATGGTGAAAAAGTTCATTTTTTCTTTTAACTTATTTCAAAAAGTGAAACTTTCATATATTTTAGATTCATTACGTGTCAAGTAAAACACTTCAAAAGTTTTTTTTGTTTTCATTTTGATTATTAGAGCTTACAGCTAATGAAGGTCAAAAATCAGTATCTCAAAATATTAGAATATTTCCTAAGATCAATCAAAAAAAAAAAAGAAAAAGGATTTGAAAAACAGAAAAGTTCAAGTTGTTTAAAGTATGTTCATTTCTGCACTCAATACTTGGTCGGTGCTCCTTCAGCACAAACTCCAGCATCAGTGAGGTGTGGCATGGAAGCGATCAGCCTGTGGCTCTGCTGAGGCACTATTGAGTCTTCAGCTCGTCTGGATTGTTGGATCCATTGTTTCTCATCTTTCTCTTGAAAATATCCCATAGATTCCATATGGGCTTCAGGTCAGGCATGCTGGCTGGCCAATCAAGCACAGTAATATCATGGTCAGCAAACCACTTGGAAGTGTTTTTGGCACTGTGGGCAGGTGATAAAGTCCTGCTGGAAAAGTAAATCAGCACCTCCATAAAGCTTGTCAGCAGAAGGAAGCATAAAGTGCTCTAAAATCTCCTGGTAGGCGGCTGCATTGACTCTGGACTTGATAAAACACAATGGACCAACACCAGCAGACGTCACGGCACCCCAAATCATCCCTGACTTCAGAAACTTCACACTGGACTTCAAGCAGCTTGGATTCTGTGCCTCCCAGTCTCCAGACCTTGATTTCCAAATGAAATGCAAAATTTACTTTTAGGACTTTGGACCACTGAACAACAGTCCAGTTATTTTTCTCTTTAACCCAAGTAAGATGCTTCTGACATTGTTTCTGTTTCAGAAGTGGCTTGGTAGCCCTTTTCTTGAAGCGTGGTTACTCTTGATGCACTGACTCCAGCTTCAGTCCACTCCTTTTGAAGCTCTTCCAAGTGTTTGAATCGGCTTTGCTTGACAGTATTCTCAAGCTTGCAGTCATCCCTGCTGCTTGTGAACCTTTTCCTACCCAAATTCTTCCTTCCAGTCAACTTTCCATTTAATATGCTTTGATACAGCACTCCAGCACTGTGAACAGCCACCCCTTTCAGTAATGACCTTCTGTGACTTACCCTCTTTGTGAAAGGTGTCAATGATTATCTTCTGGACCACTGCCAAGTCAACAGTCTTCCCCATTATTGTGGTTTCAAAGAACAAGAGATACCCGAAATTTATACTGTAGGGATGGCCATTTAATGAAACTCAAATGTAAATATTCTAATATTTTGAGATACTGATTTTTGACTTTCATGAGCTGTAAGCTCTAATCATCAAAATTAAAACAAAAAACTTTTGAAGTGTTTTACTTTACATGCAATGAATCTAAAATATATGAAAGTTTCACTTTTTGAAATAAGTTACAAGAAAAAATTTACTTTTTCAGCATATTCTAATTTTCTGAGATGCACCTGTATAAAACAACATACATAAAATTAGAATAATACATTAAAAACCCACACTAAGAAGATGTGTTTTAAGTTTTGATTTAAAAGAGGAGAGTGATGACACCATTCGGATCGATACCGGGAGGCTATTCCAGAGTTTAGGGCCCACTATCACGAAAGCACGGTCTCCATGAAGTTTTAACCTTGATCTATGAACAGAAAGCACTCCAAGGTTGCCGGATCAAAGTGCCCTGGATGGATTATGACAACGTAAAAGATCAGGGCCCGTATTCACAAAACATCTTAAGGCTAAAAGTAGCTCCTAACTTGCCGATTTAGGAGAAAATCTTAAAAATAGTGGGCGTGTCAGTCCTAAATTTAGGACTCCTAAATTTTTGCTCTAAGAGTATTTCACAAAGTGTTTTATCGCTAAAACTAGCTCCTAAATCTGTGAAACGTTAGGAGTAGTGAAGAGGACTCCTAATCCTAAAATGGCTGTTGCCGGTGTTGTGCCAAATTCTGACCCCCGCCAGATTACTACCCCCCTTGTATTGGTAGGTTTAGGGTTAGGTATGGGGGAGAGGTTAGGATTAGGCAATCAGGTAGCGATTTCAACGAGAGAGGGTAATAATTTGGCAGGGGTCGAAAATAGGCACAACACCGGAAATCTGCCTTGGAATATAAACATTTTAGAAACATTTGATGATAATGAGCTTTTAAAATGGTATCACCTTTAGGGTGTGGAGGTTACCCCAACTCCAAATTTTCCTTTGATTATATTCCGTTCGTTAACCAGTTGGGCAAGAAGTAACAGCTGTTCTTGCGTCCAGTTTGGTTTTCTTTTTTGTTTGCATGTCTTACTCTCAGCCATGATTATTCTACTCTGTTAATTAAAAGGAGGTTTATATGCATATCCGCTACGAGAAGCATACATGTAAGAGGCTGACAATTAGCTGAACATATACTTGTTTAATTAGTGACATTTAGCCTGCATTTTAAAGTCTTTATTTGAATGTGGCAATTAAGATTATTTTTAAACCTTTATTTGGCAACATAATATTGCGCTCTACAATATTTCTATGAGTAAATCTCTGCCACAGACTGGCGTGAAGTAATAAATGCATGGATGACTATTTCAAAGTTCTTTAGAGAAAGAAAAGGTTTAACTTTTGCGAGACGTCGTGAATGATAAAAACATGATAAATATATCACTGTCGTAATTAAAGCGGATAGCTGTTCACCTGCATTTGTTGCTGCGGTAAAGCAGTCCACCATTTATAAATAGGGCTTATACTTTTAGCCTGTCATATGTTCTCATATTTATTGTTTTATTTTTAATGTATTTTTGTAAACATTAATTTAGTTATAATACTGATAAGTTTGCTATTTGCAATATTATTATTTACTATTTTTCATAGTGTAACTTTTGGTAAATTGTATTAAAGAACCAGGGTAAGTTTGATCCTCAAACATCAGTGCAATTATTAATTATTGTATTAATATATGAAACCCACAACAATTGAAAAACAAAAAACATACACATATATATTGTCCCCGTTTTTTAATTCATAGATAATCACAAGTGAGATTTCAGTGATATTTTAATAATAATTATAATAATATCATTAAAATATTTTTAATATAGTTTTTCGATGTTAAAATTAATTTGTTTATAATTTATTGGTTTGACTGAATTCAGAAACTGATTTGTAACTTGAGACTTCAGTACTTTAAACAACAGCATGATCTCAGAGACATGAACTCAATGTCACTTTAGAGGACAAAGCTGAAGGGACAATTTAGTGATTCAGGGCAGAGTAAGTTGTTTACAAAGGTTGTGGATCCAGTGGATCAATCTCACTAACTTCACTATGCTTTTTCTCTGCAGACCTCGAGAAACATTGAAGGCGTGTGTCCACTAGATGGCGCTGCAAGCTTGTTTTTATCCCGACAAGCTTCCTCTGCAGCTGTCAGTATTCACGTGCTCCTGCCAAAATTACATTTCACCATTGTTTATGACGGTGCATTGCAAAGATGATTGCAAATACCTGTTAATACTGTAAATATAAATATTCCAAACATTTATAAGAGTTTTGCCTAAATGTAGAGAGCTGATCTGTGAAATAAACTGACACAAACCAAAATGCATCACATCGTACAGAATAATATTTTACATTTAACATTTATTACAATGTGTTGTGTCATTTTGTTTAGCCTACCACCCACCTGCCTAAAATATTTTAATTGTATAATTACGATGAGACAACGCACTTTGTCAAACCAATAATTATATACTTACTATATATTAATGCGAGTATGTTACATGATCATAATATCACACTTTTTGAAATATTAATGAAATATTTATTTATGTATAAAACACATTTCAGCACCCAAAAGGGAACATGGCATACCATGAGAAATAAAAACTTGTTAAATAACAGCTCTTGTTGTTTTGAACAAGCTCGCCATCTGTCCAGCGAGTGAATTATCATCACTTATCGATTTTTTTCCCGATCCTTCTCAGTTCTCCGGCGTCCGCGCTCCCGCCAGTGCAGCTGTCACCGGGGAAGCGAGGCGCGCTCCCGAGCTCTGCGTCTGTCTCTCAGAGAGCGCGCGCGCGTGAGAGAGAGAGAAAGTGTGTAGCCTATTTGTGCATTTGAACATCATGCTTCTGCAGTTTCGTGCCGTTTTGAGGAAACGTGCGTGCAGAATCGCTGCTTTTTAGGTGCTTTTCTCATACCAGGAAGAAAGAGAGAGAGTCAGTGCAAGAAGCCTCCGGAGACACACACCCACCCCCCACGCAAACACACACACACACACACACACACACACTGCGCCTTCACTCGCGCAGAAGCCGAAGAGCGAGAGACACGGACTCTGTTCCGCTGCTGTGGTTTGGAGTGCAAACACGCATCTGAACGCACGAATCGTGGATTATTACGCGAAGAACGCGCGGAAACCATGAGCTGGGGAACCGAGCTATGGGTGAGTTTGTACCGTGCGCGACGGGGGTCGATTATCACGTCCATGGGCTCTGATAACGGGTTCATGGGCACTGTGCGTAAAGCCAAGCCGCTTTGGGAACGCCAGTGCATGTGAACAGCAACTGCATCTTATACTGAGAATGTTTATAGAGGTATACAGAGTGTTTCCGTGTCCGTGTATGTGTATGTGTGTGTGTGTGTGTATATATATATATATATATATATATATATATATATATATATATATATATATATATATATATAATACATATATAATGCACAGCAATCGCATAACTGCATCTCAGTGTATTTGTATAGGTTTACATATATAGATATACAGTACTTATACATGCACATTTATATATTATTATGCTGTATATTTAAATATTAGTAATTTTTTTTTTTTACATAGTATGTATGTAAAAAGTGTGCATACATGTGACCCTGGACCACAAAACCAGTCATAAGGGTCAGTTTTTTGAAACTGAGATTTATACATCATCTGAAAGATGAGTAAATAAGCTGAAATATTGAGAAAATTGCCTTTAAAGTTGTCCAAATGAAGCTTTTAGCAATGCATATTACTTAATCAAAAATGAATTTTTGTTATATTTATGGTAGGAAATTTACAAAATATCTTCATGGAACATGAGCTTTACTTAATATCCCAATGATATTTGGCATAAAAGAAAAATCTGTAATTTTGACCCATACAGTGTATTTTTGGCTATTGCTACAAATATATCCATGCTACGTATGACTGGTTTTGTGGTCCAGGGTCACATATATGCATGCCTAAATACACTTTCTATGTAATTTTATATAGATATGCATTCTAGACTAGAATGTCTAAATAATATTTTTTAGAAACTAAGTTGCATAGCCAATATAAATATATAATCCTCTTTATAAATATTCAAAAAATAGCAGATATTTTCAGAAAATATAAAAATGCATTGATGACCCCAGTATGTGCACTTTTTAGTGTGTAGTTGTGATTGTGTGTATACTAGTGATGTGATATCAGTGCAGATGTTTAGATGTGTTATTTGTGTTTGTGTTATTGGAGGTGAACCATCTTGGCCTCATGAAAGAAATTGTCATCTTCTTCAGCCTGCTGTTGCTTGTTGTCACACCGGTGTCTGTGCATCATCTCTAGGGCCTGTTGTACTTGTCCATGCACCTCAGGGTATTTTTAGTCCATAGCGGTTGTGGTGCGGAAATGTCAGCCACACTATCTTGTGTGTTGTGGTCCAATGCAATGCAAATATCAACATGAGAAGCAGATTCTGTAACAAATTATTTTAATAGGAGAGATCATAGCATGTCATAGATGCCCAGAGCTACTTAAAGATATCAAAACCGGACATAAATCCCGAGACACACTGCATGATTTTGGGCTGTCCCAAATGAAAGACTGTCATTGTGAAACAATCAGAAATTGCCGCGGTTGTTTCACGATGCCAGTTTTTCATCTGGGAAAGCCCAAAATCATGCAGTGTGTCTCGGGCTTTACATATACTACTTATGAGTAATTCAGCTTATGAAGCCTAGGATGACCTGACATCTTAAATGTTTGTGTATGATTTAATATTTAGCATAAAATTACCAAGATTTTAAAGATTTCTAGGCGTTGACTTGGTTTATACAGGTTAAACAACCTTTTTTTAAAGTACTGGTTTGTTTGATACAACATTGCATTAGTATGTGAAATATATGCTATATTAATTGGCATCTATCTATCTATCTGTCTGTCTGTCTGTCTGTCTTGTCTGTCATCTATTTAAGGCCATTCAATCTATCTGATAGATTGGATGGCCTTAAAACCTTGAGATTTGAAGCTTATAAATCCACTTTAAACTTTCTTATAAACTTTTTATCTATATTGTGAAAAGTGCTATACAGAAATATTTGTATTAATATTTGTTTTTCAAGAGTCTGATTTAATGGGATTTTTGCAGGTCAGGCCGGAGAGACCCCTGATGCCAGGGGCCCGATTGATCGCTAACTGAATCCTCACAGTCTTTGTTTGTATTGATCAGCTTTTATAGACTGTATGACAGTGGCTCGGTGACCTGCGCTGAGCTGTGTAATGTGATTGCTGTGTATTTTACTGTCCTTCTGTTGTTATTCACAGCATGAGAATCAGTCAAATTAGAAATCTAGAACTAGAGTTTGTTAAAGCAGTAAGCCACCCAAGATTAAGCATTACAGTAATTTTATCACAGATTACGAGGGTGAAGTGTGGTTCATCCATAAGATTTAGAGTTGGATTTATAGTTCAGTTTCGGAATTGTAAAAAAAAAATTCCATGTTTATCTAGAGCCTGCGTTTCAACTTTGGTGGTTAGAACATGTTGCATACTGGAAATATAGCGGTGCATTTACTATCTGACTAGTGCATGACTCACACACACACACACACACACACACACACACACACACACACACACACACACACACACACACACACACACACACACACACACACACACACACACACACACACACACACACACACACACACACAGACAGACAGACAGACAGACACTAAAGAGCCAAGTAACTGAGGAGGCCAGTATCATGCGTCACAACCGTAAGCTACCGTCTGCCATGTTGTGGATGCCCACTGGCACCAAACCAACATACACAAACACATAAACACAAACCTGCAGGACGTTCTCGACAATCTCATGCATACTCTACTCTTTCTTTTATTAGGTCCTGTTTATTGTATTTTCTCTATTCAGCAAACTAAACCTAAACCATCAGCAAACATGTGATGACTCTTTCTTAAAATCAGCACAAATTTAAAACTAGCAACATCCGTTATGCTGCAGAGAGTAAGAAGAGACGAGCGGAATACTACTTTTATGACTTCTGCTATATAAAGATATGACAAAAATAGGAAGAGTAGCATGCATTTCATGACAAATTCAGCTAATGTGTATGTGCATTTATTGTGCCTGTGACTATGTATAGAATAGCATGCAAACATACTACTCTTATCTCTTATCTTTGAAATATAGGAAGTACAGTACAGTATGCTATTTGTTTTAGCATGCATGAGTCCAGAGCTGCCTTGGCAGCTAACTGAATTAAAATAAGTTACAAAGTAAACAAACTGAATTAAAAAAAAAAAAAACTAAATCACAACAAAATGACATGCCTTAAACTAAAATTGAAACGGAAAAAAAGTTAATCTGAAATATACACACTAGTAATTGTATGTAAATAATATTATTAAAATAACTTTACAACACACTCAAATGACAAATGTGCAGTATACTCTACGAGGAATATGGTATCCCACAATGCATTGCTTTGACATTCCATTTTCAGTGTGAATGAATCACTAGTAACTTCGGCTGCAATTATTAACACATTTACTGATTCATTATTTGAGCTGAGCGACAAACATTACAGCATTCTATGCTAAAATGCAATGCAAAGTAACTGCAGTTTCCAAGTTGGCAACTTGACACCACTTACTTGCAACATGTGACAGCAATGTAGCATATTACTGTTTAAAACAGTGTTTTATGATACTTACTGTACATATAAAAACAGTATAACATTCCAATCTGAACACTCTACTGAAAACATGGAAGTGTGTGACTGTTGTGTTGTTGGATGCTCAGTGAAAGCCTGATAAAATCTCATAATGATGACAAGTTTTCTCTTTCCTGCTTGTATAAACACACGCGCCCAGCTAATGAGATGTTGAGATGTTATCATTTCAACAGTTTCTCATTGTCTTTAATTTCCTTGTCTCTTTAGCAGGTGAGCTCTTTCCTCCTTCAGCGTTTTCTCCTCTTTCCCCCACCTTTTCTCATTCTGTTTAATTCTTCCCTCTCTTTTGTCTGTCTTCTTTTGGCTGTGCGAGTGACTCCCACCGGGTGTCTCTGTTGTAGGAGAATCAGATCAAATGATTCATCCCTGCTGATCATTTAATCTCAGTGATTCAGAGGATCATCCCTGCTGATTCACTAGTGTTGACTCAGTGAGTCAGCAGGGAGTCGATTCATACAGAGCAGTGAAAAACAAGCGGTACAGTGGCTGCGAGGAATGCTTGAGCCGTAGATCACTGACAAGCTACGCAATATCGCATTCATTATCGCAGATGAATCGCCTTCGATAATGAACGCGATATTGCGTATCTTGTCAGTGAACTACGGCTCCGTGTATTAAATGCCACTCCATTT
>JAFVLL020037732.1:0-17049 GCA_021397915.2 Tor tambroides | reverse complement strand
GAGCATTTAGAGTCAATATTTGCACTTTACTGAATTTTGTGGCTGTCTGCACTCTGATCCGCGCTATCCTCACTAACCCGGAGTAAACAGATGCTCTGCTATTGTGTTTCCTATTGAGTGAGCAGGAAAAGCTTAGGTAACACTATATTTGAGTACAAAGAAAAGCTCTATAACTTACATATGTGTGATGTGTGACATATCTTAACCTGTCTTCTGCATTTAAATGTGTGCTGTGAGAATTTTTGAAAGCTAATATTTGAAGGTGTGATCTGCAGCTAATGAAACACCATAGAAGTGTTTCTTTTAACCTTTACGGTTTATGGAAAGCTATGCAGCATTTATGTGTTAGGAGCTGTTTTAGGCTTCTCAAATTGTGTGTCACCCAAGGTTGTGTGTTCATTTCCATGTAATCAAAACGAAGTGTTTTTTTTTTTTTGGTTTTGTTTTTTTGTAATGCAGTCCATATATTGTATTAGTGAAGCCATGTTATATGCATTCTGTTTTCTGGTTATTAGGTTGTTTGTTTATGATCTAAGCAGATGAATTGCCAGTACAGCTGTTGATTGGAGTTGCATGTGGTTTTTGACTTAAATGAATTAAAAATATCTATATATTTTATTATCTTTATTTTGGCTCAGTGTTCTTTTATTTTTTTTAAAATGTATGCTAACTCACTACATCCATACTTTAAACAGGTTTATACTACAGGAAATTGTGAGCTGCATTCTCTGAGAAAGTGTTGGGTCTCTAAGGTTATAATAAATCTTTATTGACTTAAAAGTTAATACAAGATCTACTCAGAAGACCCTGGTATTTGCTGTCCATTACACAGTTTAACTCACAAGTGTGTACATTTACTAAAACAAAAAGAGTTTTGTTTTAATGCTGATCAATGCCGCATTGTGTCTTAACTGTGCTGAATGTGCACTTGAAGTGTACTTTAAATACTAAAAGTATATTTAAAAAAAAAAACTACTTTTAGATAATATAACTTGACTTGAGATAATACATTAAATAAAAGCACTTGTGTTCTAAAATAGTCATGAAACTGAACTTTAAGTAGACTTAAGTACTCTTAAAAGGTCTACTTTGTAATGTATTAAACACATTTAGAATCATTGATGTATTAATCATTTGTCACTTGTGCTTTAAAGAAGCAAAGTTTTGGTGTATTGACCCACGTACTATATCAAATATAATGGTCTTGATTCATAATCTTAACTGTATTGTGTTATTTGATAGTACAATTAACGTTAATACATTTTAAATGTACTAAATTGCAACTTCATCATTACAAATGTGTGTAATGACAAATATATTAAAAAACTGACAATAGAAATTCAATACAAATAATATTAAAGTATTTTTAAACTTACCATGCTTGTACATTCAGCAGTACACTTAACCATATTTCAAAAACAGCAAAATTATGAGAGACACGTACTATGACTTGAAGGGGCATGTTGAAACTAAAATGAAATGAAATTTGACCCTGGGCCCCAAAACCAGTCATAAGGGTCAATTTTTCAAAACTGAGATTTATACATCATCTGAAAGCTGAATAAATAAGCTTTCCATTGTCATATGGTTTGTTAGGATATGACAATATTTGGCTGAGATACAACTATTTGGAAATCTGTAATCTGAGGGTGCAAAAAATCAAAATATTGAGAAAATCGCCTTTAAAGTTGTCCAAATGAAGTTCTTAGCAATGCATATTACTAAACAAAAATGAAGTTTTGATATATTTACAGTAGGAAATTTACAAAATATCTTCATGGAACATGATCTTTACTTAATATCCTAATGATTTTTGGCATAAAAGAAAAATCAATAATTTTGCCCCTTACAATGTATTTTTGGCTATTGCTACAAATATACCCCAGCGACTTAAGACTGGTTTTGTGCTCCAGTGTCACAATATTATTTAATGTCCTGAGACCTTTCTGAGCCATGCAGCGCCCCCTGGAGGATATGTTTGTTTCCAGTAAACTAGACACAGTTGACGCACAATGTTACGAACCGTCCTGTATAAAGTGAGATCTCTTTACAACCCTATAAAACGCACAGTTGTCCCCCCTCAGCCACTGTATCGCATTAAATGTCAACAGTACTGCGTGTATTTTTAGCGCAGCCATTTATAATGTCAGTGACCGAAGATACATAGAGATCAGTCCCAAAACACCTGTGTGTTTTTACACGGCATGGCTGTGTTCAGGTTTGGTGTCATTCTGACCCCAGGGTGTTTGGATATCGAGGTGTTTGTACTGGGCTCCCGGCCGGAGATGGGACACTGGGATCCGAACCGAGCCGTGCAGATGAGTCCGAGCCGCTCGGTTCTGTCCACCCGTGAACCGTGTCTGTGGATCGGAGACGTGCGTCTGTCCCAACCGCATACAGATAAACTGTGGTTTAAGTTTATAAAGCGTGTCGATGGGAACTTCATTTGGGAAGGTACGTGAAGATATAATGGACAAGCTGTGAGGACGATACACACACGCTGTTTCTAATGGACATTCAGTTTAAATGAAACATCCCTTTTAATGAAGGACAAATAGGCTACGCGCGCTAATAACATTCAGAGTGTAATGAATGTTTTAACTCAATAGATGGAGCTGATGTTTCAGTCTGACTCGCAAGGCCACGAATTTATTAACCTTTTCGGTTTAACATTTGACATTTAACATGACAGTTTACAGTCCTTAACTGTATCCCCTCCACACACATAGTCTATTTTCTTACTTTTTTTTATACTCAATATAATCATCATTATTTATTTGTGTTTGTTTGTAATGGAACAGATGATTGGGACAGACTATGTGATGCATATAAAAATATAAATATGATGGGTTTTATATTCATCATGTTTGATGCATGAGAATGGCCATATAATTCTGTAGTGATCCTTTTTCTTAAGACCCACAATGCTTTATGCGAATTATGGGATTAATTTCAGGTAAACTGTAAACAATTAGCCAAAGATTGCTCTAGCCCTGCTGGAAAACCCCCCAGCTAAAACCAGCTGGTTTTAGCTGGTCATCCAGCCTTGTCTAGGCTGGTCATAGCTGGTCAGCAGGCTGGTTTTAGAGGGGTTTTGGCTACTTCCTTAGCTGGTCAGGCTGGGAGACCAGCTGGAACAACCAGCTAAAACCAGCTTAAACCAGCTTGACCAGCCTGGCCAGGCTGGGAGACCAGCTAAAACCAGCTACTTCCAGCTTAAACGAGCTAAGACCAGCCAACCAGCTTAGGCTGGTTTTAGCTGTTTTTTTTTTTCCAAGTAATAGGCATTTTCAAAAAAAAAAAAAGGGTACAGTGAAGTAACATTATTCTACTCCCGTTGAACCATTGTACAATACAAATAAATGTAAAAGTGTAATAGCATTAAAAATTACTTTCAACATAACATGAATGCCTGGAAAGAGAATGTAGGGTTTTTGGAGAAAAGCAGGAGTGCATTCGAGTGAATTATTCATGGTTTATATCGTAAATTAAATCGGGAGAGCAGACCACAAATGCGCAGTATTTGTTATCTTTATTCATACTGTTACAGCGGAATACAAAGGAAAAATGGAAATAATGCGGAGGAAAAGAATGCTGACTGAGAAGAGCTCTTGCCATAGATGCTCTTTTTATTTTATGTCACATTAAAATACCAAACGTTACGTTATTTTTCTGACGTCTGAAAATAGAACATGAAGGACAGCTTACAGCTCATTCAGTCAAACTCACAATAAAGGAGTTTTTGTAGCTCAACTTTGTGATTTGGACTGATTTGTTTCAGACTTTTTGAGTGGAACTCCCCCAGACAGACTCGTTAAGAAAATGGTGGATAGTGAGAATATGGAGCTCATACTCTTAGTGGAAAAACATATCAGTTTTATTCAGAAGCCCAAACTGAGCAAAAAAAAAAAAAAAAAAAATGCAATTTGGTGCAAATAGGCTACTGATATTTAGATCAATAAATCATTAAATATCTCACAGCAAAGAGACACATACTGTGACTTGAAGGGGGATGTTGAAACTAAAATGAAATTAAAAGGCCTTATTTAAAATATATGAACTGTCAGTCAGATGACAAAAGGTTTTGATCACGCTGATAATTTGGAGGCCTTTACAGAATTCATGTATCAAGTACTGTATGATATCCAGTGGGCTTTATAGTGTTCAGTGAAAATGATGATGATGGCATAATGGACTTACCTGATGATGCCACGGAGACCCTTTTTACATTTCAGGGGTTATTAGAAGAGGAAGTCATTATAGTTGGGTAAACTTCTATAATGGGAGACTACAGCCATTAATTAGTTGTATAAATTTTGTGGTCCCATTTGATCAAATTGTTTTTAAAGGAAAAAAGAAGCTTGTGAAGTTGTAAAATTAAAACCACAAAAAGGTAGTTTCTTACTTTAAATAAAATAAATGCTAATTGAAATAAAGTAAAACATAAACAACTTAAAAATTGATTCAAAATATTAATAAAAACTATAATGGCATCTCAGTGATACTAAAATAACATTGCTTTCTATTTTTTTCTTATTATTTTGTAAAGTCGTCGAAATTATATTGTGGACTTTCGCAAAAATAAAAATGCAAAAATCATATATGTTGAAGTCACTCATGTCTTTCATTCCAGTGGCTTTCTTATTTTCGGCTATACATCTTATTTTCGCAAGATACAAACTACAAAACATTGTTTTGAAGATCATTTCCATATACAGAGTTCTGGCATGAAACTCTAGATGGCGCAATCCGATAGGTCTAACTCAATCTGACCTAATGACATTATTATCACATGGCACAGCTGATTGGTTCTCTCCTGTATCAGTTGCCAATGAGCTCGCTGCTCAACATTCAAATATATGACTAGTGCTTGCTGTAGCAGTTTGCAGCATGCTTCAGAAACCCTCCACCTTCCCCAGCTCCACCTGTATAGAGCTGCTACGAGGTGATTCATGTATGCTATATGGGGGTTATTTCATGTATGTTATATTTGCAGCAGCAATATTTCTTACATGCTCACAGCAGCATGTTGTGGATGTATTGGCAGTATAGCACGTCTCGGTACTTGCTCTGCAGCATAGCAGGTCTATTCTGCTAAGACCAAATACATTAACATTGTCATGTACATTACCATGCCAATCCCTCTGAGAGTTGTCACGACAGAACTATTTTTATTTTATGTTGTATGTCCTCAATGCCGGCTAGTCTCCATCTCTCTGTCTTTTACCCCTCTGCGTTAACACTGCGTTGTGTCTATATCTATAGGATCTATAGGATTTGGATTGATTGGGAATATACTGGATAATATACAAATGTTGTACAGTATATGTTTGTGCATGTGTGTTCACTGCATTTACCATTTTGTCTTGTTTTATTCTTTTACACAGCATGTAGAAAAGTATTTCACTGTCATAAGACCAAACTTTGAAATTTGCTTTGGGAGCCAAGCGGCAAATATTTCACACTGATGAAAACTGCAGTGTCATTCAAACCTGAACATGACCTGCTTTGTCAGAGAAGCCAAGCTGTCGTCCTTACATGACTCAGTGGTGGTTTTCTCATTCTGTCATGTTTCTCATTTGAATGAATACGCCTGTGCGTGACAAACCAACGATCTGCTCCAGTGCTCACGCCGTCTGTTGACTGAGGTTTTGATTGAGCCATTGTTTGCTGGCATCTTGTCTATTCACACAGTCTCATATGAAAACAACCAAGATCTTTATTATGTCGAGATGTGTTTTTCGGATTGAAATGATGCTTGTTGATTGCACACCATACCAGGTGAATTGGCTCTGAGCGTGCCTCAGGTAAGCAAGCATGAATTGATAGTCCTCCAGTTGAGATAAAAGTACTCTGATCAGTGGAGTGTTTCAATTGGCAGCGTCCAGACAGGGACAGACTTGGTTTAGGAAGTATTGGCCTGGACACTTCAGTAGGTTCTAATTCTGCACCATGTTTTTCTGTATATGACCTAGAGGAAAAACCATATGATAGAGTGTGAACCATTTTTAGTTCAGAGATGACTAGCTGCTGCTTGTGGGGTGGAAATGAAAGCAATGCATTATTTTTAAATGATTACATAAAAAAAAATTACATTGCATCACTTGCTCACCAGTGGATCCTCTGCAGTGAATGGGTGCCGTCAGAATGAGAGTCCAAACAGCTGATAAAAACATCACAATAATCCACACCACTCCAGTCCATCGGTTAACCTCTTCTATCCATAACATTGCTTTCTCCAGCGAAATGTCATCTTGTCTAAATCAGGAGAGAATTATTCACAGATCAAGCACTGTTTATAAGTGAAAACAGTCCACAACTGCTTTAAACAAATATGTGGGTGGATTTTTATGTGAGAGGACAACAGAGGATGGACTTTTCACATGGAGGAAGCATTATTATGGATTATCGACTAGTATTTTGGGCAAAAGTAATGTTTTAAAGTTAAAATGTCTAAATGATGGATTTGTTTTTTTACAAGCACACAGCTTTTCTTACTTGTGGATTATTGTGATGTTTTTATCAGCTGTTTGGACTCTCATTCCGATGGCACCCATTCACTGCAGAGGATCCACTGGTGAGCAAGAGATGTAATGCTAAGTTTCTGCAAATCTGATGAAGAAAGAAAGTCATCTACAAAAAAGCAAAGTTTCATTTTTGGGTGAACTATACCTTTAAGCACAACGTGTTCTGAATGAGATTCTCTATTCCACTGTGCTGCTTTACCATTGTTATAGAATTTAGAATCAAAACAATGCATTTTATAAATTAGATTTTAGAACTGACTGTCAAATCAAGCAAAAATAAATAAATGAATAAATAACAGTTTTGGTAAACTTACTGCATTTTGGCTTTAAGACATATAAACTCAAGCCCACCAATTTAAACTCCACCTTGTAGTATGCAATGTATGTATGTGGCTTCAGATGAGACTGTAAGCATGAGAATAGTAATGGCATAGGTTTTGTTCATGCTATATGAGTCAGCGTGAAGAGCTTGTTTGCTGTGTGGGCTGCAGCTGTGAGACTCTCATCAGCCCAGCAGTGGAAAGGGCGACAGCAGTGGGGTGGGATGATAAATGTCGGACAAATAACAAACCCCCCACGTACTTTCAGGATGAATGTGAGTTTAGGATGCATGCAATTTCAGAACGCTCTCCCTCATTACATGTAGAACTGAGGCAGCACTGCGCTACAGTTTTAGCAACGCAAGGACTCATTTGAATGTTTATTGATTTATGAATCAAGCTTATGACTTGACCATCTAAATTATTCAGAATTACACCCATTACAGGAAGTTGCTGAATTAATGAAGGAAACTCTTAGCTTTTAAATGTGAGCTCTCAGAGGTCAGGAACAGGTGACCTGCAGAGTCTGAAAAACACTCAGTAATTTAATTGGCTATTGACCTTACCCTTCAGAAATAAAAGGCTTACACAAAAAAGCAGTTTTTCTCAAAAAGCGACAATAATGTGTATTTCAAACGTTTTTCAAGAGACCCTGAAACTTTGAAGCATGAAATAAATGTCATTTCCATTGTTAAAATTCTCATTTAGATCCCTACTGTTGTATAATTAAGATGGAATAAGAGTGTTTATTGCATTTAACATTAGTGCAGTTTTAAAAGATTATGTAAAATAATTCATTGAGACAGAGTAGATCAGAAATGTGTTGGAGTGAATTATTTATTTATTCAAAAATTAAAACATATGTAATGTCCTCCAAAATACATTAAAATGCTTTTTTTGGGGGGTGGGGGTGGGGGTTGTTGTGATATTTTGAATATCACAAAACTTCCATAGTTGCTAATTAGCATGCCTATTATTGCCATATTGGCTGTTTATTAGTACTTATAAAGCACATATTCTGCATGACCATATTCTACATCCCTAATCCTACCCAATACCTAAACTTCACAACTACCGCACTAACTATTAATAAGCAGCAAATTAGGAGTTTATTGAGGCAAATGTCATAGAATTGGACCTTAAATTAAAGTGTGACCTAACAACTAAAAACTAGATTTTTACAAGAATTTCCTTTTCATTGTATAATTTATTCTAGTTTGTTATTGATCCATGTGTAAATGATTGAGATGATTGTGTAAATGACTGATAATTGTTTGATGTGTGTGTCTATAGGCAATGGGCCACATCATGACAGGCACTGTGTGTATGACGAGAGTAACATGGTGGACGGGGTATACTGCCATCCGATTGGTCACTGGATCGAAGAGTCGGGCCACACCGATGAGATGAAACACACTACCAACTTCTACTTCAGCATAGCGGGACAGCAAGCCATCCACTTCTCTCAGTATGTGTGAATGAATTTCCCATCCATCATGAGTTTGAATGTGAAGTCACATATACCTTTGCGTGGCAAAAATTCATATAAGAAATGCAGTCATTCCAGTACAATCTGTGTGAAATTTTGCATGAGGGGAAAGTTCCCTGCTCAGATTTCTCTTATATATATGTTGGTCACACAGATTTGCTATATTGACAAACAGAAAGCTGCTTGGTTTGAAAGTGACTTCTGTTTGAGCAGTGCTTCATACCTATCTAAGCAATCGACATTAGACAGTGGACCTTTTTTGCACATGAAATTTAGCTGAAAATTCGCCAATGCCATCGCCATTTGTGTGTGCTATGTCATTCTGGTTTCTCTCACTCTTAAGGTGTAAAATTACCAACTTTAAAGGAAAAGAAATGAAAATTTGCTGAAAAAAATGACTCACCTTTACACAATCCAAGATATAAAGGAGTTTGTTTCTTGATCAGAACAGATTTGGTGAAATTTAAAGTTTAAAGTTATAGTGGCTTAACATTGGATTTGTTTCTTACAAACGTGCAGATTTTTACTTTACAAGATGTTAACTGATGGACTGGAGTGGTGTGAATTACTTACGGATTATTGTGATGTTTTTATCAGCTGTTTGGACTCTCATTCTGACGGCACCCATTCACTGCAGAGGAGCCATTTATGAACAAGTGATGTAATGCTACATTTCTCCAAATCTGTTCTGATCAAGAAACAAACTCATCTACATGTTGGATGGCCTGAGGGTGACTAAACCTCAGTTAAATCCAGTCGTTCCAATAGGAATCCCATAGGAATGTTCCCATGCAGATTTCGATTGGAACGACTGGATTTAACCGATGAAATTTCACAGAGCAACTGTGAATGTGACCACACCTTTAGTTTTATTAAGCTCTTATGGGATTTATCAGTGAACACAGGATATCACACACATGTTCTACAATAACTGCTTAGTTCTATAAGAAGAGGGTGTGGGTTGATGTTCTTTCGTAAAGAAACAGTTTGCCTAAAAATCAAAACCATAAAAGCCTTTCTTTTGTGAAACAGAAAAGAAGTATAGCAGAATGTTCAAACTGCTCTTTTACATACAATGAATGAATGAATGGATGGTGATCACAGTTGTCTGGAACACTGTATTAGCCAATCAGCATTCAGAACCACCGACAGTCCCCACAGAGCAGGGGTGTTCAGTCCAGCTCCTGGAGGGCCACCATCCTGCAAAGTTCAGCTCCAACAAACCTGCTTGTAGAGTCATCCTCTTGACCTTAATTAGCTGGTTCATGTGTGTTTAATTAGGGCTGGAGCTAACCTTGACAGGAAGGTGGTCCTCCAGGAGCAGGATTGGACACCCATGATATAGAGCAAAGTGAAGTGTCTTGATCAAGGGCACAGTGCTGATAACAGACCTTAATATGAATCGCTTTATATTAAGGATTACCAGCCCAGAACATGAGACACTAAGCTACCGCTATCCTATTATGCTCAGAGATACACATCACAAACCCTCTTTTTCTTTTATCTCTCTGTCTCCCTCTCTCTCTCTAAATTAAACCGGTATGCTTTTTTATTAGTTTTATGTTCTGAAAACTGTGTGAGCGTAATTTCATTTCACTGTAAAATTAATAAGGCACTTGTATCAGAGAGTTTCTCAAAAATGGAGCTCCTAATAGTTTCATTCACTGTCATTGCTAATAGTCTCATTCACTGTCATGCTTCCCTCTGAAATTGTTTAGTAGCAATTTTAACATTTGCCAGTTCCCACTTTTGTAGTAGTGTTTAAGATAAGGATCACTATTACTATTATTACTCATACTTAAAACTTTATACTTCAGTGCTTATGTCATTTGGCTTCTTTTGTACTGTGGACTTTAAGTTTTTCCTTGTCAGTGTTTTTTTTTTTGTAAGCCACCATTACTGCATTTTTAATCATTTTCACAAAACTTTCATGGCCCTCAGAATATTTTGTTGTATGAATAATTGAACATGCAGTATGTCAAAAGTAAGAACAGAGCTTCTGCATTTAAATGAAACCATTTTATTCTAGCTTCATGCATTTGTCAACACATGAATGTGTGGGTAAGTTTCATTAAAAAGCAACATTTTGAAGAAAAAGCTGAGAAAATCGCGTTTTTGTCAAAGTCTACAGCTGCACCCCGAAGTTAAGGGCATGCACTTCGAAGGCTGCAGGATATCCTAATTGCACCTCCAGGGGTTCCCGATTACCACTCCTTTTGCAGAGCAACGTGTGAGAACAGAGCTGCCATCCTGACAGGATAGGTGGAGACAGAATTGCTCATTTTTGTTTTTATGTTTTACGTCATAATGGAGGCGATGGTGGGAATGTTTCACCGACAGCGGCGCCAGTAATGCACCTCAGGCTTATCCAAGACCGAGGCCAGGTAAGTTACACTGGTTTGCTACATCCTTAATTGCAGGATTTCAACTTTAAATGCATGTATTGACTTGGAACTTACTTGAATAATGTAATGATACATATGAAAAACTACAAAATACACACACAGCAATTCAAATGCTGACTGATATCTTACAAAGGTGCGATTTTATATAGTTTATTGTCTTAAGCATACTTAAGCAACTGTGAGTTAAAAGAAAAAATGATTGTAGAGCTCAATGTTCAGCGGCAGCGATCACAGCTGAACAGTGCTCTGTATGACTGGTCCAAGTCCTTCAGATGCAGCCTTTAGTTCAGACACAGCTGTAGTTAGCAACAATTTGTTAATATTCTTACCATAAATGTTAAGTTTCATTTTCAAAATAATCAGTGGTGGACTGTAAGGAAGTACATTCTTTAAGTATTCTCGTACAAATGTGAAATACTAAGTTTTTTTGTTTTTTGTTGTTTTCTCCCAGGACATCAACACTACAAAAATGTTTGTTTGTTTTTTTGCAACATACAATGCATTGTTGTACATTAAACTACCCAACATTATATGAAGTAGGCAACTTTAAATTTAACAACCTTGAACATATTCAGAAGAAATATGCAATATACACAGTAGTGCAGCAGTAATATTAATGCAAAACCATCCTGGCAAATTCTTTTTCAGAACAATACTGTATACCTTTTCTTTTACTCTCAATACTTTACGTATATTAGAGTATGCAAGATAATACTTTTACTTAAAGGATAGTTCACCCAAAAATGAAATTCTGTAATCATGTACTCACCTTCAAGTTGTTCTAGGTTTGGAATTTTCATTTTTGGGTGAACTATCCCTTTAACTAAGGTTTTAAATATGACTAGTAGTTTTTCCCCGTTAAGGTATTAGTAGTTACTAAAGTAGTTTACTAAAGTATTTCAGTATTTCTTCTACCAATTACTTTGTCATAGCTAAACAATTTCTCTTTTCCTTCTTTCCCTAAATCAGACCAGACCCCTGTACTGCAGGATAAAGCTGAATGTGCCAGTGATAGACAGGTTTTTAATGGTTTCGGCTGAGCAGGGAGGCCCTGACGGTGCAGCTGGATCTTCTGAGAAGTGAACGGCAACACAGATGGGGTGCCACAATCGACACCCTGGTGTTTCTTTTCTGTCTGGCCAGTGGTACTCATACAGAGTACAGAGTGGTCTCCAGAGTGTTTGACATGCCTCTTTCCACTGTCCACCTCATTGTCCTCCGAGTCGCTGAGGAGGTGGTGGCCATTCACCACCAAGTACTTCACCCCCCAAAGACCCCAGAAAACCTGGAGGCAATTTGCTGTGGGTTTGCAGGGCTGGGCTTAAAATTGATGTTGTTTTTCTGATGTTAAACCTAAGTTACATTGTAAATAATTGTAAAAAAGTACTTTGAGTAATGTATAGAACAATTTGTTTTAATGTGTAAAATAATTATTTACAGGGCGAATTATTTAATTATTTAGAAGGATATTTTGTGTAAAAATTATAAGCTGCATTTTAAAAAAAGGAACAATGTACATAATTACTTTTATTTACACGTGAATATGCATAACAAAAAATACAAAATGTACAGAAAGTACTCAGGCTCATTTACAAATAAATTACAAAAATGAATAATGTATACAACTTATTTTTGAACTTACATCACAAAAATAAACTACAGAAATCAGGCTGTTTCATTGACAATGTGACATTAAAAAAATACATTGAAAAATTTTAATGCACTCATTTTTTTCCACTGTTTTCTCTTCTTGAGAGAATGGTTAATAAATAATTCATTTGTTGACCATTCTCCCTGCTCTCCTGTGCTCTTCTCTCCTCTGTCTCTCTCTGGAATTTGATGAGTGTTACACCCATGGACGTTTAGTTGTCTATTCATCCCCCATGTGCTCAGTGTGACCCAGTTTTTCACCTTGTTTGATTTGATTAGTTAGTTCACCTGTGTCTTGTTTATCATCCTCACCTGTCTTCTCCTCATTAACAACCCTATTTTAGTTGGAGTGTTCTGTTTGCCTTTGTCCGGTGTTGTTGCTGTCGTGTATTTTTGTATGAAACTACGCTACCTTGTGTGTTCTCCTGCCCTGTCTGAATTGACCCCTTGTTGTAGAATAAGTTCATTGGAAATTCTTCATCGTCGCCTTTGTGCGCTCATTATTCACACTGTAGTGTGACACTGAGTAGCTCCACCAACTTCCCACTCACTCCCTCACCTGTCACAGGACACTTGTAATCCTAAGGCAGAGCGAATAAACCATGCCTGTTAACAACAACAGCACAATGAATTTCAAAAATGTATCAACTTGCTTTGTGTTTATTTTTTTAAGTCTTTCCCCAGCAGGCCGAATTTCTCCAGAATAGTCCTAAAACAAGAAAATAAATGGAAACACTTGTGAAAAATATTAAGACAGTGGTGCAATCGTAACATTAGAAAATATGACACAGCAGGACATGCATACAAAATGCTGAAGTGCTCAAGTTTGGTTAAAACATTTGTGGACATATCTTGTATGACAGCACTACAAAAACACAGCAAAGTGAAAAATTGCCTTATATAGTGGTTGTCTTATTGTTTGTGGGTGTTGTTTAAAAAAACCCTGGCTTTTAAACACTTGTTTCACTAGGTATTTGAGTAAATGAAAACACAATACTTGCATTTAAATGTGAATTCCCCCACAGAACTCTCATACTCCATATTCTTTGAATATAAATTCCATTGTCATCTGCGCGCAAGTGATTCTGGGATATGGTAGGGTGCGAAGTGTCCATCAGATGTACACTTCATTTTCCTGGGAAACCGAGGGCGCATTTGAAGTCACTTTCGAATCGCGGCAGCCTTCGTCGCACCGCAATCAGCCTTGGAATGCAGTCTTCAGAGGGTGCATCCTGAATTGGGACAGCTTACGTTGTGACACTGTAACACAATCGCACTGCGAATCTGGTCTTCGAAGTGTGCACTCTTCGCTTTGGGACATAGCTTACATCTGGATGTGATTCAGAGGAGTGATCAAAAAATACAGTGGAGATCAAAATTATAGAACAATTTACTGTATGAACACTTTTTTTCCAGAAATAATGTAATCTTCGTCACTGAAAATATTACGGAATTTTAGTTGTGGCTATACTATGCTAGTAGAACAGTGTTTTACAAAGTAACCAACGCACTTCAACAAAAAACCTTTATTTTGTGGAGAACAAAGTCACTGTAAAAAATAAATCCGTAAAATAACAGAAAAAGTACTGGCAGCTTATTACACAGAACATTATCCATTAATTTTACAGACATTTCTGTTAACCCTAAAACACAACACAATGCAGTGTAAAATTCAAAATACTGGTAAAACACCTGCAAAATATAAATACGGAAAAATTCCTTTAAATTATACAGTACATTGTGCCCTATTTTTACAGGGTTTTTTTGGAGTGTAATCAAAATTAGAGAACAGCAACGATTGAAGCACAAAGAAAGATTACAACTAAAATTTCTGAAGGTTACAGCAAAATTAGTTGGAAGTGTAGAGGCCCCTGCTTTGAATGACTTCAGCACATCTGCGGCCACAGTACATCACTAGTCTCTCACAATGCTCTGGTGTGATCATGGTCCACTCTTTTTCCAAACTCTTCCACAGTTCAGTGACTGTAGTGGGTTTCTTAGCCATAACTTTATCACCAAGAATTTTCCAAAGATTTTCAATCGAGTTTAGATCTGAGAGCCATTTCATTATTTCAGTGTTTTCGACTTCAAGGCTTGTCTTGTATGAAAATTGCAGGCTGATTGGGTGATGAACACAGAGAAGGTACTGCATGTTGCTGAAGGAGGTTCTGATAAATATTTGCATTCACTCTGCCATGTATCTGTATAAGAGGCCCAACTCCTGCTGCAAAAAATCTGCATCCCCCAAACCATGACAGTTCCTCCACATTTCACTGACTTCTTCACGCCCTTGAGCTTCAGTCTTTCCTCAGTTTGACGACGAACATAATGTTTCCCATCAGACCCAAATAAATTAAATTAAATCATCTCTAAAGTGCACTTTGGACCAGTTCTCCTCTCTCCACACAACATGCTGCTCATCAAAGGTTAGTCTAGCCTTTTGATTTTTTCTGCTGAAGAGAGGCATGCAGAATGCACTTTCAGTCCGACTTCTCTTAAACGCTGAGACAGATCCTTACCCTGTTCATTGCTGAACTGGCAAGCAATTCCAGCTGCAGTGTTGAACCAATTCTCCATTGAGAGTCTCTGCATTATCCTGTCCTCTTGTGCATTTTTCTTTCGTGGCGACCAGCCTCGTCGCCTCCTACCATATAACAGTGAAAACACGGAAAGTCAGAGTATTCCGTCAATGGCAGGGAAAGATAAAGATATCTCAAACTTTGTGGCTCATAAAGGATAACTGTGCAGTTCCTTTTCTAAGAGATGCGAAGAGAAGAGATTTTCACTCAGCAGATGATAAAATTATGTCTTTTTGCCTATGCAGAATTTTCAAATCTGATTGTAATGTCAGGTGCGCTAAAATATTTGAAGTTTGAAAATGGCTTTACATTGATTTTATATTGATAAGAAACCACATAGTAACCAACAAAAACCCTATTAACCTAGCAGCCAAAGATTCTTCATAATTCAGAAACACAAGCAGACACACAAGTCCTATTAAAAAGGAAAACTTATGAATCAAAGTACAGTGTCTCAGTGAACAACAGATTAAAGATAAATTCAACTTAACTTGAAGCATTTGCCAACTCTTAAATCCACAGATAGTAACATCTAATTACCCAGAAGCATTTGATTTTTTTTCCCTTTCTTTTTTCCTCTTTTTAATTGTGTGTGTGGTTTCAACAGCACTCTGTAATTAGCTCAATGACTCTAAATCTCTCAACTCCTTTGGCAATGAGCTCTAAGTGCTTGTTTCGTTTGACCTCTGACCTTGTTCTAACGGCAAAATTTGAAAGTGGAGGTGGATAAAAAAAAGTCTGGGTCATTGAGTCTGGTGTAGGGGAATCCATTAGAGTAATGGCAGATTTGCAGTGTCAAAGAGGCTGGTGTAACTCCAAGAGGGCAGAGATGTTATGTCTTCTTAAGACAGAATGCACAGTCATCTCAATAAAGAGTAAAAATTGTGGAAAACACAGAAAGACTTTAATCAGGTGAGTGTCAGTATCGGTACTTCCTAAAAGGAAAAGTTCACCCAAAAAACATTTATTCACCCTTGTGTCCCAAACCTGTATGGCCTTCTCTGCTCTGTTTAAACACAAAGATGTTTAGCAGAATATCTACACTTTTCTTCTAGTCATTTAAGAGCTTTAAGTGACGAACAGACCAAATTGAAGTTGTTGTTTACTGAAAATTTTGTTCTTTGCCATAAATTGTAATACTGCAGTAGTCATATATTTCCTGGAGCCCTTTCTGACCTTAAAGAGCTTAACTTACTTTGATAGTAAAAGTCAGACTGTACATGTTACGCAGATTTGAAATCACAGTTAGTAAATGGCTAATTTTTTTTTTTTTCAGTTATTGCTGGGTAAAAAAATAAACAAAAATTCTTTCAAAAATTTGCATATTCTGTCAAAAAATTATAAACAAAAAGTGGATGTTTGATGTCTGAAATGAGATTCAGGTGCAGGTCATTTCAAATCACAATAATAAAGCCGTGTGCCAGCTTGAACAAACACAGTCATCTAGTCATCCAGATCTAATACCCATGTGTTCACTTGCCTATCCTGCCATTAATAATGGTAAACGTATTTAACTTGCTCTCTTCTCTTGTAAAAAAACATTTACTTTACCATATTTCTGAACAATATACTTCAAAAGAATGTACTTTATCAAAGTAAATGTAATGTTTGGACACTTGATTGCATGTTAATTGCAGTTAAATAAAAATGTATTAAGGTTAAAAATTATATTAAAAGCTATTAGCTGAAATTTTGAGTGGTTTTTGATCCACTTACATCTTTACATGTAATATGTTATTAATATGCAAATTTAAATACATTTGTATATAATTACTGTTAAAACCTGTATAGTATGTCATATACTTAAATATACAGTATCTCACAAAAGTGAGTACACCCCTTACATTTAAGCAACAATTTCAGTATATCTTCTCAATGGACAATACTGCACAAATGAAACTTGGATATATTTTAGATTAGTCAATGTGCAGCTTGTATAGAAGTACAAATTTACTGTCCTCTAAAAATAACTCAACATATAGTACACAGTACATGTTGGAATCCATGTTTCCCTCAATGAACCGCAGCTCCCCAGTACCAGCAGCACTCATGCAGCCCCAGACCATGATGCTACCACCA
>JAFVLL020037731.1:0-20478 GCA_021397915.2 Tor tambroides | reverse complement strand
GATTTAGTCTGTCTCAGTTTGTTCTGTTTCTTCATGTCAATCCAGACAGACTGGATGATGGTGAGATCAGATCTCTGTGTGGAGCACTGGCTGTTTCAGACTCCTTGTGCAAACAAAAATCTTAGTGGATTATTACAATTAATGGCAAAAATAATGTTTGGAAATGTAAACTGTTATTTCCTACTGACACACTACAGCAAAAGATAGAAATAACTGACTTAAAACCATTTTTTATTGGTGAAAATACTTGTGGCCTAAGACTTTTGCACAGTAGTGTATGCAAGGGTGGTTACAGAGTCAGAGAGAGCAACCTGGGGCCATTTTCATAAACTTGCCTTCTATGTTAATACTATGTCTTAAGAACTAGTCTGGCCAAGGTTAATCATTCATATTTTCAAACTAGTATGTTGGAATAAGAAATTAAAAGGTCTGGCTTAGGGATTGATCTTTGTCCTACCTTGTCTAGGAACGTAGTCAATCTTGATTTCTGAAAGAAAAAGAATGATCTGATTATGTACGGTCATAACAAATCTGAGATAGTTTTGCTCACTATAGAGTTTCCTTCTCACCCAGGAAGTTGAGTTTAGCAGACAGCGAGAGCGCATAACCGTCTGGGACAAATGTGTAATCTCCAGCATCCTCTGGCTTGACGTCATCAATGGTTAAACGATGAATCCTGGAGTCACACGTACACATATTTCAAACCCGTACAATTACATCTTAGGAAAGTTAAAATGTGCGCACGTGTCTGAATGCTGACCTGCTGATATGAGAAATCTTGATACGGTCACTGGCCTGAATTTCCACACCATCCTTAAACCATTTCCCTGTAACTTTCTCGTCAGACACCTCACACTTGAACATAGCCTGCTCTGCCGATTTGACTGTAAGATCTGCGATACTTTGCAGCACCTCCAGTTCCTTCTCTGGGGTTGAGTTTGACAAAGAAGAAAAAAAAACAATTGAAGATATTCAACTTTAGTCTGCAAAACCACTAGTTAAACAATTGGTGAGGGTTGTAAGTAGAGATAAGATTTTACCTTCAACGATGAGCTCTCCCTTCGAATGGCCTCCGTTGGTGTAAACAAAGTACATTCCAGTGTCCTCTATGGTTGCCTCTTGAATAATAAGCCAGTGGCGTTTCCCGTCCTTTTTAAAACGATACTTCGCACTTTTGTCATCTCGAGACAACTCCTGATCCTCAAACATCCTGCAGGTACACATACATTCATGGCCTGTCAAAATTTTGGGACAAGTGTGATTTTTTTAATGTTTTTGAAAGAAGTCTCTTATGCTCACCAAGGCTCCATTTATTTAATCAAAAATACAGTAATTTGTGAAATTTTATTACAATTTAAAATAACTCTTTTCAATGTGAATATGTTGTAAAATGTCATTTATTCCTGTAGTGCAAAGCTGAATTTTCAGCATCACTACTCACATGATCCTTCAGAAATCATTCTATTATTCTGATTTGCTGCTCAAAAAAACATTTCTGATGATCAACTTTGAGAACAGTTGTGCTGATTCCTATATATATATATATATATATATATATATATATATCATGTAGAGTTGTATTATGTATATGTATTATACATTGTTTTGTGTCTAACAAAAGCATTATCGATATCTTGATGATGTAAACTATTGCCTGTTTGTAGTTTAAGTTCGTAGTTTGTTTACCAAATGACGTGTGCTCCCTCCTCAGACACTTCGATCTCAAACTCCACTCTTTCTCCAACCACGACATGGTAATCATCAAGTAGTTTAGTGATGGTGACCGGAGGTTCTATAATGCAATTTGATTAGGTGATTTTAAACACTGTACTACATAAAGGCAGTGTTGCATTGTATATGCTGGACTATAACAGTGACATACATATTATATATGATAAATGTACTGTATGTTTATCATATATAAAACAAAAGTCCAAGATCCAGGTCAGAAGAATTTGATGCAAAAAGGTAATTAATTTACACACACCTTTAACAAAGACTTCCGTGAAGCATTTATCAGTCCCGATCACACATTCATATGCGGCATCATCTGCCAGACTGGTTTTGTTAATGGTAAGGGTTCGAATATTTCCATCGGACTCCATGATATATCTGCCATACAAAGAGACAGAAATATGTATAATAAATCACAGAAATATGTGATGTTTCCTTACAATTTTAAACATGACAGAAACTGACAGAGGCCATAAATAAGTTTGGATCTCCAAGCTTTTTGTGACCTCTGTTTGCTTTTGTATAGTTGGAAAATATTGTTATTTGTGTCCTTTTGTTTGGTGCATGAGACATTTTTAACACATTTAAAGTTAAAAGTATTAAAAAATGGATCATCTTAGAAAGAATCTTAGTAATGTTTTCTCCACATGAGCAAGTGAAAGTGCTTTTCTCAAGAATGTGTCCTTGAAGCTCAGTGTATTTGTGTGTATTTTCTGGATTCTCACTTGGCAGAAGGTTTGATCTCTTGGCCGTTCTTGAGCCATTTGACCTCAGCATTAGGGTCGGCCACCTCCACAGACAGGACGATCTTCTTCCCCTTGTTAACGGAGTACGCCGACTCCAGTCGTCTCAGGAACGCTGCGGAAACATCCCACACACAAACACAGAGTCACAAACAGAAGATCATAGACTTTGATTTTCATTGATCTCTTGTTCTCGTACCCTCGCTGGCTTTGGGCTCCACGGCCTTCATCTTCTTGAGTCGTTTCAACATGCCACGCAGGTCAGTGATGCCGTACTGAAACGCGATCTTCTCGTACTCGCTGGGATGAGCGTTCTTCAGAAGCTCCCAAACGTCAATCTCCACCTCAGGCTCCGGCTTCTTTTTCCTGTGAAAGTGAGCGATGTGATAAATAAGAGTAAGAAGATAGAGGAGATGGAGTGTGGTTTTAATGGACAGAGTGAACACTTACTTTTTGACAGCTTTGAGAAGAGCACTGAAGTCCAGTTCACCCTCGTCCTCACCAGCGTCACTATTCAAGAGAACATGTTACATTCACAATATATATATACACATATCAATCATTTAATTGTCAAAAATAGGAGCACAAATGAACACACATTTGTGAATCATAAATGATTTTGAGTGATACATATAAAATACATACATGTATATATGTTATGTACATGTATATTGCGAGAAATGTTTTTTTTAATTAAACGAGTCATATCATGTTTTATCATTATATATTTATACATACATATATATATACATATCATATATTTGTACATATATATATATATATATATATATATATATATATATATATATGTGTGTGTGTGTGTGTGTGTGTGTATATAGTAAATGTGTCATATATATATGTATAGAGAGAGAGAGAGAATGTATATTGTGTGAAATTTTTGTTTTGTCATTTCTGAATGACAAATGCACATTCATTTTTGGACACAAATTTCATAAGTCATCATGACTCAAAATTTATTCTTTTTAATCAATTCCGGAGCACAAATGAATGCCCCAATATTTAGACTAACAGTTAACGGTTATGTGTTTTTTTAAATGGTTGGTTCTATTATTCAGTTATTGCATTTAGTCCTGTTCAGTATGTGGTTGCATACTTGTGAGAAATATACTCCGACTCAATATACTACTCAGACTCACGTTCTTTTGAAGGCAGACAAAATATCTGCTTGGCTCTCTTGTTCAGCAGCTACAGATGAGGATGAAAGATAAATATAGAACAGTCATTTACAGATTTATACTAAGGTGGTGTTTAAGTGTTATTTTTGTTGTGTCTGATTGTGTGAAAGACACACTAACCCTCCACAGTGATCTCAAAGGTGCAGCTGTCACATTTGTCTTTAGCAGACACTTCACACCTGTATCCACCTGCGTCTCCTGGGACCACCTTGACGATCTTCATCTCGTACGTGTAGATCTGAGAAGGAATGAGTAAAAGAAATGTGTCACAAAATCCTTTAAATCAATCAATATTCTATTGTGTAGAAATAAGGCCATTCAATGTACAGTACTACTATAATTTAAATGAAATGAATACCTTTACCATTACAGTTTTGACTTTGAAAAAACATACAAATGCTCTAATAAAATTGAAGATCAATATACTATGGAAGCCTGTTTCCACCACATGTTAAAAAAAAAAAATAGAAAAGGTAAGTGCAACTTTTTATCTCACAATTCCAACTTTTATTCTCACAATTCTGAGTTTATATCTCATAATTCTGACGTTTGTTCTCAGAATTACAATATAGACTCAGAATTCTGACTGTTTCCTCAGAAATTACATCTCGCAATTATGACTTTTTTTCTTTATTCTTTCTGCCAATTCTGGTTATTTTTTTTGTTTGTTTCAGTCACAGAAGAAAAAATGGTTGTTGCGACTTTTTATCTCACAGACTTTATATTTCACAATTTCAACTTTTTTTCTTACAGCTGCAATTCTGAATGTATATCTCGCAATTCTCAGGAAAAAAGTCTGAACTGTGAGATAAAAAGACGTAATTACACTGAAATTACAATTATTATTATTATTATTATTATTGTTATTATTATTATTAATTTACTCCATGGCAGAACAAACTCTATACAATAGACCACACATTTAGAAAACCTGGACATGCATTTAACCTTTACATTACATGGAGTATTAATATTATATATGACAACCCACTCCCCTCTAACCTTAGTGTTTCTGTCATAGGTCTCTTTTAACTGGATGTGTTTTCCTGCTTTGCTGCCGAGGTCCATCCACTTCCCCTTCAACCACTTCATGGTGGGTTTACGTGTGAGGTTGGTGGAGTCCACCTTAACCACAAATGTTACATCTTTACCTGTGACAAAAAACAAAACAAAACTAAACGTCTATCTCGGGGTTCCTCAAATCTTTCCCTGGAGGGCCAATCTGCTGCAGAGTTTAGCTCCAACCCTGATCAAACTCAGGGACCTGTGATTTTCTAATGATCTTGAAGACTCTGATTAGCATGCTCAGGTGTGTTTGATTAGGGTTAGAGCTAAACTCTGCAGGAGTGGTCCAGATTTGAGGATGCCTGCTCTATCTTAACGTAACATTTATCCTGTAATGATGGTTGTTTTGTTATGGCAACTATTTGGAGCTTTAATAATGTGTCTGTGTTTTATACCTGAAAAGGCTACCACACTTTCTGGTGGCTTCTCCACAAAGAGTCCTGTCAGCTCGGTTTTTTCTGCAAGCATGGAATAGGTATGTTATATAAATAAAAAATATGCACAAACATGCAGAGGGACTCAGAAACGTTCAGGGAACATTCAGAAGTAACGTTTTCATAACTTGGAAATGTCAGCAAAATGTTCTTAGAAGATATATTTTTTTCAGCTGGGCTTTTGGTCCTACTCATTCCTGAATTACATATTTATGAGAAATATATTCAGTCAAATAAAAATAGTAAAAAAAACTGAAATAGTATTTTCTTGAAAAATTTACACCAATAATCATTGAAAAATCGTTTTGTACAGTGTATTTTATATATTTTTAACGGCCTGATAGAAGGCATTATTTATGGAAGCCCATTTCCGCCACTGAATAAAAAATAAAAAAGGTAATTGCGACTTTTAATCTCACAATTCTGACTTTTTTTCCTCACAATTGTGAGTTTACATCTCGCAATTCTGACTTTATAACATGCAATTGTGAGTTACGTCAGGATTGTGAGATATAAACTTGCAATTCTGAGAACATATCGGTCTGGTTTGCCTTCAAAACTTTATAACTCGAGTTTATATCTCACAATTCTGAGAAAAAAAGTCAGAGTTGCAAAATACAAACTCACATTTGCAAGAAAAAGTCAGAATTGCAAGTTTTTAATCTCACAATTCTGACTTTATGTCTCCCAATCGTGAGTTTATAGCTCACAATTCTGAGAAAAAAAAGTCAGAATTGTGAGATGATAAAGTCGCAATAACCTTTTTTTATTTTTTATTCAGTGGCAGAAATGGGCTTCCATACATTATAGCACAAAAATGTTCTAAAATAAAAATACTTAATATTTCTGAAATAAGTTAATTCAGTAACGTTCAAACTGTGGCCCTGACTGACCATAAAAGTTTCCGTGAATCTACTACTATGTAACCATTCTGACATCATCTGACCTGATGATAAATATATTCTGAGTAGTAAGTTGATACGCTGTAGAAATCTTCAGGCACTCGGCCACACGGATGCTCCAATCCTATAAATACAACATATAAATGTAGGTGGCATAAACTGACCTCATGGTTTTATACTTTCTTCTGTATATTTTTACATGCACTTACTGTGTGCACATAAGACCTTTGACTGAGTTGTCTTCTCAGAATTGGAAAATATAGCTGTAAATTTTATTAAACGTGATGTCATAGTTTGTTATATGGGATAGAATCTGCTGGTTTAGGGCAGTTTTAATGCACAATTATTTTTTCAAGTAGAACTTGAATAAGAAATGTTTACTTTCACTGTTTATGCATGTTTGTGTATATATATATATATATATATATATATATATATATATATATATATATATATATTGCACTGCAAAAAATGTATATCTTCTATATTCAAATATCTAAAACATCAAGATACATTTACATGAGATGCAAAATGAAGATATGAAGTCTTGTTTTTTGGACCGTTTGAACAAAATTAAATGAGTTTATGCTTAAAACAGGAACAAATATCTCAAAAGCCTTTTCCCTTTGAATTAAGTTGACTTTTCTTAGCTCAACTGCAGATTTTTTTTCTTGTTTCAATCATAAACTGACTTAATTTTAATGCATTTTTTTTTTTTTTTTTACAACAAGCCCATTTATTTTACGTCATGTTGCTTCTCAGGTAAATATGTCTTGATTTAAGAATCTTTTATAAACTTTCACTGAAAAACAAGACAATTGCTACTTAAGATTTGTGTTCCCTTCAATTTATTGCTTGAATTTCTGTACTTTGTCCTAAAAAAAACCCCTCCAGAAACCCTGATTACCTAGCATCTGTAGTTGAAAAACAGTATCAGTTGAGCACTAATTTCTTGTTTTGGAGTTGCAGGTGTCGATGCTACTTCATCAAGATGTTTCCACTCTGATGATGAGAAACTCTCTCTGATCATGTGGTCTGAAATAGCAGCATGCCTAACATCCGCCTCATTCTCAGGAGGGCACGTTGTTGCCATGGCACTTGTTAAAAGGCCACAGTAACATCGTTACCTCACTTATGTCAGGCCAGGAATCTACCCATCGGCCACACCGATATCAGATAGCAAACATCTTACAGTTGGGCTCTTATGGTCAGGCAAATAACCGTCAAAAATGACTGACCTCAAAGTATAATGAGCTATAACCACAGATATGCTGTGATTTGTTTTAGGTTAACCGAGAGGATTTGCCACACTCAAAGTTTGCACTTCAGATTGATTTAAGTAAACTAGGACTCATTCCTGTTTAATTGTGTTTTTTTTTTTCAGTGCCCACAGTCTTTTAAAAGTAAGTAAGATGGATCAGGAAAGCTCTGCTTCCTTTTGAAGGATGTTGTTACTCTTTTAGGTTTACATAAAATTTGAACGCGCAACCCATGATGTAATTTGTCTGTCTTCATCAGTGTCTTTTTTAAAGCACTGTATTGCATTGCAAACCACACATACAACTTTTTTTTTTTTTTTCTCTTTTTTTTTTCTTTTTTTCTTTTTTTTCTTTTTCTTTTTTTCTTTCTTTTTTTTTTTTAGACACCCAGGTTAAGCCCGTTTTCCCCACCTCTATTGGATCCCCCCAAGCGGGAGGAGGCACCGATGCATCGAAGACCCCCACACCAGGGCCGGGCCCAAGCGCAAGCACCAACCCATGCTCCCGGCGGCACGCCAACCAGGACCCAAGCCCCCCAGGCCCAGCCGTAACCCCAACCGGGAGGCAGAGCGCCCCCAGAACCCCAAGCCCCCCCGGACCAACCCCGGAACAGTGCGGCCGCCAGGCTGGCAACCTACGTCCGCCGGCACAGGCATCCCCAGCAGCGCCCCATGCAGCCGCCAGCAAAACAGCACCCAAGAGTCACCAATACCCCATCCAGGCCAAGGTCGCAGCCCCAGCGCCGAACCCCCCAAGAAACCCACCCCCAGGGAACCCCCAGATGCCCCAAGCCCATATGGCCACCCCACGCCAACAACAAAAACCACAGCCGGACAGAATCGGGACCCCCACTCACACTAGGTGATGGAGCTGATCAAAGAAGCCCAGAGAGATTGATCTAATGTGGTATCAGAAGCTGTGTCAAGACTAATATAATCCAACAAATGATCTCTATATTGATTGATATTAAGATTATTTTTATTTTTCCAGTTCATGAGGACAGTCTTCTTAGCAATGCATAGGGCAGTGAAAGCCATGTGAATTGTGTTATCTTCTGTAGTGACACCATCTAGGTCGCCCAACAAGCAGACTGAAGGAGAGGCTGGAATAGAACATTTAAGACACTTTGATAAGTCTTCACAAATCCTGTACCAGTACCTCTCAACAGGTGGACAGAACCATAGAGCGTGGATGTACTGTCAGGTGTATTGCCTTTACAGTGTGAGCAGTTATTAGAAGCTGTAAAACCCATCCTGAACATCCGATGACCTGTGTAGTGCACTCTGTGCAGGATTTTGTATTGTATTAATTGTAAACCAGGATTTCTAATCAGTTCAAAGGTTTTTAAACATATCTGAGACCAGAAATTATGGTCCCAGCTTACTGATAGATCTGCCTCCCATTTTGCAATAGGAAGTGATACTGATTCATCTATTTTGGAAAGTGTCCTGTATATTTTAGACATTAATTTGGGGGTTTTGAGATTAAGAAAATCTGCCACACTTGGTGGTATTTGTAATTTGATATGATTAGACTTAAATTTCCTTTTTACAATAGATTTAATTTGTTGATATTCTAAAAATCTGTGCTTATTAATCCCATATTGTTTAACTAATTTGTCAAAGGGAATAAAGTCTGTCCCTTCGAATATATGTTCCAGATATTTAATACCTTTACAACTCCAATCTGTGAAGTTCATCATATTGTTGTTTAGCAATATGTCAGGATTGTTCCAGATGGGGGTACGTTTGCATGGGATTAGTGAAGACTCAGTCATTTTTAGAAACTCCCACCATGCTGTCAGAGAAGAGCTGATACTGATGCTTTTGAAGCATACGTGTCGTTTACTAATCGAGCTAATGAATGGCAGATCCGAAATCTCTATATTATTGCATAATGCCTGTTCTACATCTAGCCAAGGCTCATCTAAGAGGGTGTGTTTTAACCACCCTGAAATGTGTTGAAGCCTGTTGGCTAAGAAATAGTGGTGAAAGTTAGGTAGATCTAGTCCTCCTTTATCCTTGGTCTTTTGCAGCGTTTTTAAGCTAATACGCGGGGGTTTACCTTTCCAAAGGAATTTAGAGATGGAGGAGTCCAGAGATCTAAACCAGTCAGGTGGTGGTTTGCTCGGGATCATTGCAACAACAATTAATTCTTGGCAAAACCATCATTTTTATTGAGTGCTGTACTCTTCCCATGAGTGATAAGGGTAGAGACTTCCATCTGCTGATCATCTTCTACCGTCTTTAAAAGTGGGATGTGGTTTAATTTAATCAAATCTGCCAGCCTAGGAGAAACATTAATACCTAAATATTTAATATTTCCAGATTGCAGTGGAGTGGAAGAATTCTGGAAGGAGCAATTAATTGGAAGAACTGTTGATTTTAACCAGTTTATTGAATAATCTGAGACTCTTGAGAAAGAGTTTATTAATGTAATTACCTCAGAGAGAGTGGTTTGTGAATGCTGAAGAAAAAGTAGCACATCATCTGCGTAAAGACTAACTTTATGTTCTACATTCTTGCATTTAATGCCTTTAATCACTGTAGCCTGTCTAATTGCTGCTGCTAGTGGTTCAATAAAAATTGCAAACAATGAGGGGGAGAGGGGGCATCCCTGTCTGGTGCCCCTCTTAAGATAGAAGCTAGAGGATGTTTGGGCATTTGTCCTGACACATGCTGTTGGAGAGTTATATAATATTTTTAACCAGTTTATAAAAGAGTTTCCAAATCCAAATTTGTGTAAAGTTGCAAATAGAAAATTCCAGTTAACCCTATCAAAAGCTTTTTCTGCATCTAGAGATAGTATTGTAATTTGAAGGTTTCTATTGCATGAATAGTCTATCAAGTTAAGTAACCTATGTGTATTTGTTGAGGAGTGCCTCCCTTTTATAAAACCAGTTTGGTCGGAATGAATTATGAGAGGGGTTATTTTCTCTATTCTTTTTGAGATAGCTTTGCAGATTATTTTAGTGTCCACATTAATAAGGGATATTGGATTCCATAGCTGGTAGGCAATACAGGGTCTCTTGCCTTGTTTTAGCAAGAGACTAATGTTGCAGAATTCATATTTGGTGGAAGTCTACCATTTTCTTTGGTTTCCTGCAACATTCTGTAAAAATGTTGAGCAGATCTGCCTAGAATTCTTTATAGAATTCTGCTGAAAGCCATCTGGACCTGGTTTCTTTTATTGGGCATACTGTTCAAGGTTTCCTGAAGTTCATCTGATGTCAGTGGAGAATCCAATGCCACGCTGATTGTCTGATAATTTCGGAAGTGTTATATTGTCAAGAAATTGGTCAATTTCTGCCTTTAGATGGGTTTATCTGTGGAGAATATAAAGATTTGTAAAAGTCCCCTGAAAGTGTTGTTTATTACACACATACAACTTAACTTGGCATTTAAAAATGGCTTGGAAATTTTATTTCAACCCTTAAAGCAGCTGAAAAAAAGAACTGCCTTAAACTCTTTAAATTACTGTTCAAGGCTTCCTGAAGTTCATCTGATGTCAGTGGAGAATCCAATGCCATCGCTTGATTGTCTGATAATTTCGGAAGTGTTATATTGTCAAGAAATTGGTCAATTTCGTCTTTAGATGGGTTTATCTGTGGAGAATATAAAGATTTGTAAAAGTCCCTGAAAGTGTTGTTTATTACACACATACAACTTAACTTGGCATTTAAAAATGGCTTGGAAATTTTATTTCAACCCTTAAAGCAGCTGAAAAAAAGAACTGCCTTAAACTCTTTAAATTACTTGCAATAAATAATAATTAACCCCTTTAAATTTAATTTAAGTTCTAATTTGATTTTACATACTTCAGTATTTATTATTTATAAGTAATTATTTTAATTAATTTTTTTTTTTTTTTTTTAAATTTGCTCTCAAAGTTTTGTGGCATAAAAAAAGATTTGAACATGTTATTTCAGTTGTTAAAGCCGCTAAAAGGATTTCCATTATACTCTGTACATTTATTTATTTATTATTTATTTGTTTATTTTTTTTGGTAATGTATGCTACTTGGACTTACTATGCTTGAAATTACTGTTGCTTTGGTATGGTTTAATAAAAATAAAAAAAAAACCCAAAAAACAACCTTTTTTTAGATAGTGATAAGCAATTCAATCATTTAGGAATTTGGAATTTGATCACTAATTATAAAATAAATTTCGAAATATGATCAGAGATCACGTATGTGGACTTGTTCAAGGAATTTGGCTATTGAAAATAAAACATTTTAATGAAAAATGAATGAAATTATTTAATCTTGCTGAACAGAATTCAGTAAAATGATCCGATCTTCCCTGCTCCGAATGTTATTACTGTATGTACAGGCTCACAAATTTCACACTTCACCTACAATAAATCATAATATTATATAATCAGCTTAGCGTAATTCATTCATGTACTGATTTGACTCACATTGTATCACCTTTTGGTCCATTTGCCGCTACAAATATAAATAAATAGCTCCTGTCTGACAGCTGTAACACGTAAATTCCTTATGTCTAGTGCTTATGGTTTATATTTGGTGTTTACCAAATGTACTACATGCTGGATTTAGCACATTAGGACGGTAAGCTCCCTGTCTTAGCACAATTTCACACACACAAGTACACAAACGGTGGCTCTCTGCAAAGCTGCTAAACTTCCATATATCACTCAGGCAGTTCAGACGTTATGCAGATTTTGTAATAAAAGCACCTTGTCACACTTTACCAAATCAGTGAATCTGGGTGGCAGATCATGCAGTACATAATGAAACTGGTGCCGAGGCGACTGTCTATATTTGTGCCTGTAAAAGACTGATGTGGCATATTGGCTAAAGATCTGAGACACAAACATTGTGCCCCTGAGCCAAGCACTTGATCCCGGGTCACTCCAGGGGAATGTAATTACTAATTTAATTCATTAGTATTACAACTAGCTTCTAATTAAGCAATTTATGGCCAAATTTGGACTGATTAGACATGCTAATTCCTTTTAAAAGTTTGTGATCCTATTGATTTTGCTGTCATAACTGGTTGCATTTTATTAAAGCATATGTTGCATTTTATAGTTGCATTGTTTTATTTGCACTTTTCAGTGCTGTCTGTGACATAAAGAGACAGTACTAAGTGCTTGTGAGGTGGTTTTTTATGTGATGGACTTTTGACCTGTAAGGCAGATTGTTGTTGGTTATATAATGTTCTGGCAGCTGCAGGGTCATAATAAATAACTGGGTAGACACAGTATCTCAGTCATAGGTTGTTGAAAAAATGCAAACCGTTCTCAAGTGTCAAGCATGCATTACATTCATGTTTTTCCATGCATTTTGTTTATTTGTAAATTAGCAACCCAGAGACCAAACTGAAAATCTTGAATTGTTTAATTGAATTTTGTTTAGATTTTTGTTAATTGTGCTGACTGATAATGTCAGTGTTTGGTTTAGGATTAAATGCAGAAAATATGCATTTTCACCAGTGGTCTCAGACTTTTTTATAAGAAATTTAAAAATATTTTATATCTGCAGTTTATACTGCACATTTGCACTAGTTTTTACAGCAGTTGTCTTGGACTTTATATTGATGCCTACCATTGGGAAAAGTTTTAGGTCAGTAAGTTTTTTTTTTTTAAATATATTTATACTTTTATTTGGTAAGGATGCATTAAATTGATCAAAACTGTTGTTAACATGGTTACAAAAAATCTATTTCAAATATATGCTGTTCTTTTGAACTTCCTAATCATCAAAGAATCCTGAAAAATAAAACATGTCACAGTTTCCACAAAAATATGAAGCAGCACAACTGTTTTCAACATTCACATATAAAACAGCTGTTTGAAATTACTTGGCAATGTAAAAATTTGATATTTTCTGTTACCGACTGCATTGTATAAAAATATAAATCTTGCATAAATATTTATTTCATGAGCAAAAGTGTCCAATAACAGGAGGTAAGATATGTTTGGTCCATTTAAAATAAATTAGTTTTAAATAAGGTAATTCTTATCTCATGTGAAAAACATTTATTTTTAAAACGTTATTCGTGTCTTTACATGTACAACTTTTTTATTTAATTAGAAAACCATAAGTGCAGCTTTAAATGGAAGCCTGAGTTTCAGCTGACTTTGCATTTTGATGGTGGAAAATGGTATTAAATAAACTCTCTAGACTCGTAAAGTCTCTGAAACTGAAGTGGCGATTATCAGCATATGATGGTATTTTTAGAGCTCGTCTCTACCCAGGGCTTCTGTGGCATTACCATATCGGACAACAGCATCTGGAAGAACCCTTATAAGAGGGACAGTGTGTAAATCAAGGCTCCTGACAGGCTGCTGATCGGATTTACTGCCGTTCATTCAAAAGGTGGGGCGAGGTAGCAAAGGTTAATCTGAGAAATGAACCGGTCCAGGGGATTAATTTGCCACAGGAAAAGATGACGCGATTTCTATTGCTATTTTGTGTGTACAGCAATAGCTTTCTTAACAGTTGACTTCGCTTTTTTGCTCAATCCACAATGAAAAAAGTTGTCTAATAAACTGATTTACAGACCGGATGATGAGGTGAAAATAGAAATGGCAAAGGTCATCAGGAGATATTTATATCTTACTGTGGAGTGTGGAAGACAAGAACAGGCCAACGATTCTAGATGAACCGAAAACCTTCATCAGAATCTGTTTAGGTTTTGTGGCATATGATATACGGTCTAGTCTGTCATGTGGCCGTAGGTGTGGATTTATTAAAGGTCTCGAGGGTCACATTTTTATTAGCATCTGAACTGTTAACTGGGTCCCGGCAGAGACTTACACACTTGCTCTAAATGAAAGAGCGCAGATAAAATATGTCTCCACCAAAGTGGCTCGAGGTTTCAGATTCCGCTCGATTTAAATTAGGCGTTGTCTTTTCCAGTGTCTCAAAATCATTTGACAAATGTGTAGGGTTAAAGATTTATGCATAAACAAACTAATAAACCTGATGTGATGGATATTTGTCAGTCATTCATCAGTGATTTCTGTAATATAAACGTACGTTTAGTTTATCATCAATAAATCCAGTCTAATTGTTTTGATCGTATGCATTTTAACTAACTGAATATTATGGAAGCTTGTTTCCACCATGGATTAAAAATAAATAAAAACCGTATGCGACTTTTTTCTCAAAGTTCTGATTTTACGCCTCGCAAATTCTGTTTTTTGTTTCCGTCATGGAATAAAAATAAAAAGGGTTATTGAGTTTATATCTCACAATTCTAACTTTTTTCTCTCAATTCTGAGGTTATATCTCACCATTCTGACTTTTTCAGAATTCCGAGTTTATATCGCACAATTCTGAGGTTATATCTCAGAATTCAGACTTTTTTCAAAATCTCCCAATTCTGAGTTTATATCTCGCAATTCTGAGTATATGTCTCACAAAATTCTAATTTTATATCTCACAATTCTGACTTTTTTCACAATCTCGCAATTCTGAGTATATCTTGCAGTTCTGAGTTTTTATGTCGCAATTCTGACTTTTTTGCAATTTTGAATTTATATCTCGCAATTCTGACTTTTCTCACATTTCTAAGTTTATATCTCACGATTCTGAATTTTTTCTCGCAATTCTGAATTTATAATTTGCAATTCTGACTTTTCTCACAATTCTGAGTTTATATCAAAGTCTCTTTAAGACGAGTCATGTCACTCGGCGGCCATCTTTGAAACGCCTCTCGGGCATCCAAGTGCAGCTCCTATCTCTTTGTAAGGGGAAACATCAAGTTCTCCCAAACTGTTCACTAAGCTTACAATTAAATTTCATATTTGAAATCACCAATGAAATCTGACAACAACTGTGTCATAAATGTTGTTTATTTTGCTCAAATAGCGTTATAAAAAGCGTATTTTTCAGGCTAGATAAGCCAGTGCGCATGCGCAGTCCTAGGCGCAAGTCTCAGAACGCTGACTGTTTCTATAGCAACCGGGACTTCTAACTGCAGCTGCAGTGACACGTTGACTTTCTCGATTAGCGATTGGCTCTTTTGCTCAGAAGGCGGGGCTTCCAGCGATTGAGCGGCCATGTTGAGCGTTGCATTTTTCCCGTTCAAAACTATAGGAGTGACATGTCTTGGGTTTTCTATAGTCTTTGTTTATATCTCACAATTCTGAGTTTATATTTCACAATTTTTTTGGAAATTATATGTGCAATTCAAACACATTTTAAATGCAGGCCTAACTATTTTTTGAGTGCACATTAAGGGCGTGTTCACACTTGGCTTCTTTTTTGACAAGAAGAAGTTGACGAGCGCTTTTTTAGTAAAATAAAAAGCTGGCAGTGTTTTGGTTACAAATAGCAGCAGAGGGCGTCTTTTGTTGCTATAACAACAGCTGCAACAGTAGCCTAGCGCTGTGTGCTGCAGAAATGTCGGCTTACAGAATGGTGCTTACAACAATTTAGTCCAGGAGCTCGGTTTGATGACTCCGGTTGGCATATTTTAGACTAGATAGAGTTTTGTGCTCATATCATACAACTCCTTGTGCTCCGAAACTAGTACAATCTGTCTACCGGCTATCTTCGCCATTTTTCTTGTTGGTTTTGTTGTTATGGAAACGACTCGCCACTCGCTTGTCATTGGTCAGCTGTCAAAAAGGCGCTTGACGTAGGGCGTTTTTTTTTTCAGAAAAGTTAAATTTTTTTCAGCTTGAAAGGACGCTCTGAGCTGCAGAAAAAGACACCGGCGGTGGCGTTTTAAAAAGCGCTAGGTTCTTTTTTGAAAACACGGTTTACTCCATAGGATTATACTGTAAAACAGACGCTGGCAGCTTCAAATAAGACAGCAAGTGTGAACATAGCCTAAGCTTTTAAAGTTTCAAGTGACACACTTGCTGGAGACATTCTCAGGCGTGTGGTGTGAATGATCTGTAAGCCATTGGTCAGTGTGGAATTGTGCTAAAACCAGTAACGTTAGATTAGCGCTGGACACATTCACCGTATGCGCTTCATCTCGTCCTGTTCTCACACTGTCACACGGTTTCTCGTCTTACAAACTAGGTAGAACGGGATGGATAAAAAAGATAAAATGCTATGACAGGAGGAAGAAATATATTTCACGACCGTATACCTGCAAATCACCGTCTGTCTGACAGATTGTAAGTTTTATAAGCACCAATTTAGCTTTCTAGTGAACTGTTAATGGATAGTTTAGATTACAGACAGTCGACATTATTTACATCCACATTTTTAGGAAATGATAATAGACATTATCTATCTATATATTTATCTGTCTATCTATCTATCATAAAGTGGTTTTATTGGTATGGTAAAAAGACTTTACATTGCTAAAGCACTGGTAACATGATGTACGCACATGCACATAACACAAAATAAAATAAAGTTTGATAAAATAATTAAATAATTATAGGTTATAAGTTATAATTATAATTAAAATTGTAAGGTTGAAATTTGAAAGTTTAGATAGATTAGTTGATAGTATGTTTGTAGCATGATTGACCATATTGCTAATGTGATTTAACATGTTGTTAGCATGTTTTTAGCATGATTAGCATGTTGCTAGCATGATTGGCATTGTTTCTAACATATGTCTAGAATGATTAGCATGTTGGCAACTGTTGCTAGCATGTCTATAACATGGTTAACATGTTGTTAGCATGTTTCTAGCATGTTTTTAACATGAGTAACATGTTTCTAACCTGATCACCATATTGATAACATGTTTTTAACATGATGCTAACATGTTGTTAGCATGTCTAACATGGTTACCATGTTGCTAACATGTTTCTAGCATGATTAGCATGTTGCTAACATGTTGTTACCATATGTTTAACATGATTAGCATGTCAAATAATATTTTAGCATGATACTAGCATGAATTAGAATGTTGCTAGCATGATTTAGCATTTTGTTTACATGAATTAGCATGTTGTTAACAAGAATTAGTATGTTGGTAGCATGTTTTAACACGTTGCTAGTATAAATTAGCATGTTGCTAGCATTATTTAGAAAAAACAAACAAACAAAAAACAAAACAAAACAAAAACCAGCTAAAACCAGCAGATGAAAGTTATGCCACCATGCATACTAATAAAACATGTCAGATCATTAATATAGTGATGAGAAACTGCACAGCTTTAGTCTCATCACAGGTTTTGTTCACTTCATTCATTATTTCAGAGCAGAAAGCCATCACTGGTGTGTGATACTGTTTCAGCTCCGCTCGGGAAGCTTTTCATTTTGCCATCTGTGCAACTTTATCTTTCTGCCCTGACACATCTGCTCTGCTCTTTCTCTTCACACTGACCCTTTCTCATTCATTAAACACTTCTCCTCCTCCTCCTAAGTTTTCATCCTGCATTGCTTCTATTAATTCTAATGTTAATTTGAGGTGTTTGCATGTTTAGAGACCTCAGAAAGTTTGCAAACTAAAGAAAGTGCATGGATCGTAAAAAAAATGAAGCAATGACTAATTGGAAAAACAGCACAATATGAGATATGAAAACAGCACAAATTACAATACATCTATCATATATCAAAGAATCTTTGTTTAAAACAATTCACTAATCAGTGATTCTGATGATATAAAAACAATAATAGCTGATAAATAAACAGCACAATATGCAAATCTAATAATGCAAAACAATCAAAGAAGTCAGCGAAACTTTTAGTATAGTTTCTAGTCTTGTCATGTTTTGTAAAGTCTTTCTGTTACTGTCACCATCAATACTGGCACTACTAAACACTAGTTTCTACTACTGCTAATAAATAAACAGTAGTAAATACTGAAAAGCCTAAAAGGCTGAAGGAAATGGAGAGATGTACCTTCTGTGGGCTCAGGCATGGCTGTCTTGCTTGTCTTCCTTCGACTGACAGCTTGTGTCACTTTTTTTGCTTTTTATTTCACAGTCCCTCGGTTATTCAAAGCGTTCAGGGAACTCAAATTACCCACCAAGCAAGGAGAGAGTGTGAAGGAGGGAGACCATTCAGGGGGAGAGAAGAGAGAAGCACTGACACTCGAAACCCCTCCTGGATTCTCCAAGTCTGAGAAGAAAGTTTGGAGGGATGGAGGGAGAGCCGGAGATGAGAGCGTTTGCTGACAGACGTGTTAAGGTGTTGTTATTTTACAGAGAGTTTTACACCAGCTAAACAGAATGCTGTGATGCCATTCTTTCAACACCCTTTCTCACAAGCACATCACAACGGTTCTCTGTTTGGGTTCATTTCTTTGGCAGAATCTGTTGATTTTTGGTTATTTTTGTGCTGATTTTTTGAGGTGGTTGCTCAAGGATTTCAGGGTACGGGGTTTGGAAAAGTATGGAATCTGATTTAAGTATTTTCCAGGTCTGGAAAAGTATGGAAAGAAGAATGCAGAGTATGGAAAAATATTTGTGCTTCCAGACTTTTGCCCCTAGTTCGTTTTTTTTTTAAATAATAGAACATTCAGAATTGAATGAAAATAAATTTATCGTTCAAGAAGTGAGGTTTCATGGCAGCTGTTAGTGTTTAGTGATTCTTTAGTGATCGTCAAATATGACAATGAATTCAAGGTGCACTTTTTCATTATGCAAAATGCAGGTTAGAAGTAGGGCTGGGCGATTTTCCCAATTTTATCGATTAATTCGAATTTAATGTTTTGCCACGATTTTATTTTTTAGAAATCGAGGAATCGCGATTTTGAATAGAAATAATAACAGTAATAAAAGAATGATCCAACCGCATGTCAGCACACCTGATTATCGCTCACATGTGACGCGCTCTGTGAAGGACTGTAAATATATCGCTAAGCGCCATTCACACAGAATGCTCTTTTGTGTTGACAAACATGTGATGCGTGCAGTGGAATAGGTAAAACATGCAAGAAAATGGGAAGACAATGGAAAAGCAGCGCAATCGAACAAAAAACCTGTAAAGAGCTAATACTGTGTGTCTGATATTTCATGTTTGCATCATGGTGACAGGATGAAAGCTGCCGTTGTTTTTACAGAACATTTATAGTTAATAATAGTCTACTGGTGTTATACCTTTAGTCATTTTGAATTTAAAAAAAAAAATCTCAAAAGTCAAGGTAATTCAAAGCATTTTCTTTGTATTATTTCTGAACACATAATATGTATAAGACAAGTTTGTACAATATATAGTTGTAGTTCATGCATCTTTTCTGCAAAGATATTTAACAAGTGATTTGTTTAACATTTACATCATGTTGACAACTTCATGTGTGCTGCACTTGGAATAGAATTTTCTTTAACTAGAGGGTTAATAAAGAAAAAGTTACTTGAATCATGTTGTAGTTACATTTTCAAGTTGACTAGTTAAAAATCGTAAAAAAAAAAACGAGAATCAGTCAAATGTTCTGAAAAAATCGAGATTTAAATTTTTTGCCAAATCGCCCAGCCCTAGAAGCATTTTGGGTTTCTTCACACTGTATTCTTAGCACCACATTACATAACACAAGGACCTTTGCAAAAAATAAAAAATATACAGACTTTTATGTGCACACAAGAAACCATTAAATTTAGCATATAGGACAATGCACACTGAGCCACCTGTTGTGCCATCAGCCCATTTCGCCTTGTGGTTTCTTGGTCACCACAGAGTATGCGTTACCTTAGGCCTTGAAATATGGCATACTGCCCCAATGAAAGCCAAATCTTAAACACTTTTTTTTACAGTACCAGTCTTTTTTTATAGACCCTTGAACTTGGCAAATGTTATGCCATCAGCCCATTTCGTGTCATAGTTTCTCCACTAACACAGAGAATGAGTTAAATTGGACATCAGGCCTTGATATTAGAGGTACTACTATAAGAAGAGCAAAAGTAGATCTTTTAATTCATGTGCATCCATGCTCTCGCTTTATTCATAGTAAGATGGCAGTGATGCACAAAAGAAATGGGTTACATAAAACTAGAAATTGTTTCTCGAAGGCACAAAAAAGTTTCTCGTGTACATGTAAAAGTCTGTATTTTTTATTTATTATTTTTTATATTAGGGACTCTGTATGTTGTCACTTCGAGAAAATCAATGAAAAAAAAAAACCCCTGAGAAAATAAAAAATATTTACAGATGACTACTATTTACCAAATATAAAGCTGAAAATAATGCTCTATGAACCATTTATGTTAAATATGGTCTGAAAATCTACCGAGAGGTTTGGAAATTTGAGTCTGGAA